>JAOWCC010000019.1:98628194-98800694 GCA_030867875.1 Actinernus sp. WN-2022
TTGTGGCCTCTACAACCTTTGAAGTACATATACGGTAGCTGAAAATATCACAGTCACCGTTACCTCGGCCGACTGTCGGCAAACTATCGATAGCTATTGAATGTCGGTGATCAATCGGACGACTGTCAGTGCATCAACCATGTCGGCCGACATACAGAAAGCCAAATCTCGGCCGAGTAGCGGTCGACTCTCGTCCGACCCTCGGCCGCCTATCGGCTGACCGTCGGTCGACGTGTCGACCCGATGCGTCGGCCGACATTGCGTACAGCACACATGATCCGGGTTATAAATGTTCGCAGGTTTATACACAAGGCTCTTCTGGTTTCACTTTTGCTGGTAATCTTAATGCAACAGTAACATTTTTGATCAAAAAATAGATCAAGTTGAAATATTTATATGAAATATAAATGGTAATTGATAGGTTTTGGTACGAGTTTGTGTTTGATCACTTCTGCTGATAGAGGGCTGATCTCTATGTGGTGATTTCTTGCTTTGACTGGTCCTTTTCCTCCCCTTTTCCTCTTAGCTCGTTTGTCAGCCACAGAATATCCATGCTTTGTTTTGGCATTTGCCTTTAATTATGTGGCTTTCTTTAATTTCCCAAGGCCTAACCAGGAATGCTACTTGAGCGAGCGGGAGTGCGTGCAATGTTAAAAAACAACAGTCACACTAAAAAAATATAGGATTCTTGGAACAAACTATATTTGCATTTATATAACTGAAAAAATCTTTAGGTAAGTTCAGAAAAAAATATCGTGCAAGGTCATGGCACTTTAAAAAAATATCGTGCAGGGCTATAATCAGAAAAAAAAATATCGAGCAACTAAAATTCTCGCAACCCCCCCCCCCCCCCCCCCCCCCCCATCAATAATCTAATGGTCCGTCCCTTATGACAACAAGGCTGTGTGTATCCGGTCAACAAATAAAGTAACATTGTACTTCTTAGTTCCAGTATTTATACCAATATTAGTGTTTAAAGTTTGACAAATGAGAAAGATAGTAACACGTTTATAAAGATTTATTGTTCTTGACTGAAGCCGAGTTAAACTTATACTGATACGAATACATCATTTGGTTGACTTTGATTTTCACCTTTACGCGGCTAGGTTTCACGTGCACGAAAGTTCAGACAGTCGAGTCAAGTCCAACGTATGACAATCAACTTTGTGTGCCGGTAGGAAAATGGTATTTAATTAAAAGATTTATGTACGAATTTTTATGCGATTTGAAGCGGGAATCAGTGTTCATAAAGCCTGGTGAATAGTGAATTAACCAATGGCGCGTGTTAGTGATTATAGCTGCTAAACGAGACTCGCCTAGCTCAGATTAGACCACAGGCCGCCCAAGTTCTGACTGTGTAACAAGGTTTGTGACTCAAGAATTCCATGAAACACCGTTCTAGCGACCTGAAATACACATAGGACGACAAAACAACTTCAAGTAAGTCTTCTTCCTTTATTTACCTTGTATTACAGGAGATTTATGTTATTATTCTGAGTTATCGGAAGAACTCCCATACAAACCTTGTTACACAGTCAGAACTTGGGCGGCCTGTGATTAGACTCGTCTTAATAATTATAATAAATTATAATCAGGAGTCTAATAATGAACTCCTGCTTAAAATCCTTTTTAGAGAGTTATTATGAAATAATAAACGTTTCATTCGCATGCCGCCAGAACGGCTTTGACTCGGATCGGCACAAAAACGTAACATTAAACTGCAATTGTTATTGTGTTGCTGGAGCTCGGGCTAGAGTATAATGACTGATTCATTGTCCAAACACCACTGCGCCTCACCGGATCATTTAAAATGTTACCTATACTTTAGGTATTTCTAGTACTAAGGTCTCACTGAAACGCTTTAAAATTCGCTCAAATTCCATAAAAGCCGTTCGTAAAATACTATAGTTTCATATCGACAGAGAAAGTATAATTGCGATACAATGGAAATATTAGTTAACTTTCCGCGACTGGCAAACATCCCATACATTTTCTAGACCTTTCGCAGCATGGTTTTAACTTTACGCCACGTGAACACCATCGTATATATAAATTGAGTGTAGTTCTGGTGATCTGGTCATTAAATAAACTAACATTGAAAGATTAAGTATCGTGTTGATAGATTTTAATTACTTAGCGCTCTCGACTGGTGACAGCATTTCCAATTACAACATTCCTATAAAACCATATACCAGTGTTTCAGATTACAGCTCCTATTGTTTTAAGGGACACTGTATGTCCCTTAGCTGTGGGGAGCCAAAATCCTAACTCGGGTAAAGCTCCTCATGATTTAGTTTCCTTCTAAATACGTTTTTTCTAAATATCTCGCAAGCTTTTATATCTTTTGAAATAATGTTTTTTCTAAATTGTAGAACAATCCATAAACTTTACAAATAATCAATAATATTTTTTTACAAAAAAACATGCCTTGAAGGTATCCGGTAACCTTAAATGCGGATTACTGCTGCATACCAACGTTAAACTGTGATCAAACAATCCAACATTGTTCGATAGTTTCGCCGGGGTTTTAATAAACAGCTCAGTTACTCCAGGTCTCCAAAACGCTGAGCTGAATGCTCGGAAAGTCCCTAATCACACGTGGAACATTTTTGATCAGGAAGTAAGGTCACAATAGAGTTCCTGTTGCATTTAATGATTATTTTAGCCTTGTTTGTAACATTCATCAATACAATAATAACAAGAGGCCCCGAGTGGCCTTAACTCGGGCCATCTATAGCATGTACTGCAGGGAGTTCTAGCATCATAATTGCTTGTCAACATGGTTTGTGCAAAGAGTAGCCAGAGAATTGGTTCTCTACTGATGCTCTTGTCTATCAAATGTCAATGTGCAAATGCCCCACGTTTGCCGGAGGGGGGGGGATTGGTTAGGTTAGGGTTTAGGGTTATGGTATGCTACAACGTTTGTTGATCCAAATAAAACCCATGTCACACTACATACATGCTGTGCATGTACATTTCAGCCACAATGTCCTTCAATTCTGTAGTTTAATATTACTTTCTTTTCAATATTATTGTTCCTTGAGGGTCGTTAGAATTATAAAAAAAACTTGGTATGGGTGTTGTTGATTGAAGTGCAATGGTTATTTGACATGAGTAGTCTGCACGACATCGAGTCACTGAAATTTGATGCATTGTAATTATATCAGGTCACTATGATCAGGTGCAGTACGACTACGAGAAATCAAGCAATTTAGAACAACAAATTCTACATGTTGCTGTTCATTGTGAATAGTTAGGTGATGTCGTTCTACATGTGAAATAAAGTCATCTATTTGTAATTCTCAATAACAAACCAGTGGAGACGGCTGAAATTCAGGCTAAATTCTCAATACAATATTGTCGATTGGGGTAGTAAACTACTGACCACCATTTTCAAATATTAGTGAGCACTGTACTAGTGTTCATTTTCTACATCTTGAAGGAGACTGAAACTTATATGGCAGGCCACAAACAAACATGCAATTTCCACTCCTTTTTTCTATCATTGGGGTCACAGCAAGTTTAATTTTCATTCCCGAATACTTCTTACAGACAACGAGAAACCAATCACATTGTAGAACGAAAACAAAGCATATTCAGATTTCCACCAAGTCAAGTAGCATTGTTCTTTGCTAGCTCTTGATTGGATAAAGTCATCACCGAAGTTGTAATGCTTTGATTTCGTTCTGCAATGTGATTGGTTCTCGTTGTCTAAGTGGCCCCGCTTTCAGTAGTTGCACAGTCTGTAAAAGTACTGGTACTCCTGACCGAGTGAAAGTGCCGATGCTGAACTGGAATGGTCAGATCCAAGAACTGAGGAATTGGGCCATTTACTACTATATTTGATGCCATTATTAACAACAACAACATTTATTTTCTCATAAGATGATGGAAATGTAGATAGAGTAATAAGGCATAATAAGAAATACAATCATGAAATGGGTACATGTATAAGCGAAAATTAGTGCTAATGATGTGATGTCACCACTGACACTTATTATACAAAAGCATGCTGGTAGAGACAAATTACCTATTTTTAAATTATAACTTATCAAAGTGATTTTACCCAAAAAAAATTAATTAGAAAATAGTTTAATTCACAAGCACAAAGAAATTCAGCAAATGTTGGTGATGAACCACTGCACCACCCCAGCTCCCCATTGTAAAAAAAATATATACTTTAGAATTTAGGAATATGAGAAGAGGAAAGTTGAAACTTGTGCAAATAAATGTTAATACAAAGAAACCTCTGCTGCCGAAACGATTACAGCGCCACGGTATCTCGATTTCCATTGGCCGAGAAAAACGAGATGGTAAACTATGTAGGTTCATTGTAGATTTCAGATTGTCCATTTCCTATTGTTAACGGAAAGAGAAGGCGAAGTGAAGAAAGTAAAAAAAACATTTTTTTTCTTCGAGGGTATATAAAATCAAAGCTTTCTTTTGGATAAATAAGGTAGATTTATTGAACGGTAATTTCAAGGTCTTCTCTGCAGTTCAGCAAAATAAAAAGAAGACAAAGCCGGAGTTTGAAGCCCGTTCGTATCACTATCAATCGTCGGCAAACAAAAAAATGCGTGACGCGAAGCGAGGACATAGTGTCGAGGAGCAAGCGTCGATTCGCTCCTCGGTGGAAGAGCTTCGTGCCTAAGCTTTGCGAAGTGAGAAGCTCTGGTACCCAGGGTAGAGTTCACGCCATATCCTGCTAGATTTTCGTTCCCGAATTTATATAAACATGTGCATATAATATTTTAAAAGGCCGGACCCTGTCAGATCGCGAACTCTACTATACTTTCCGAGAGGTTAATAACAATGAATAACAACACAACCACAGTCAAATGGTATAAAAGTTATCATGTTCAGATGAGCTACTTACATTTACAAACTGTTGTCTCACTCTCTTAGTCCTTTTAGTGTTGATCACATCTTAGCGAAATCATGATATATTTAAAACACGTTTAAATTTGTTTAAAACATGTTTCAATATTCAGAGTTAGAGTGGAAACATATTTGAAACATGTTGTCCTATGTGAGCACAAGGTTGGACATATTTGAAACATATTCCGCAAATATATTTTAAACATGTTCCATGAATCAATTTTATGTTTCTGTGTTTAAAACATATTGCTTGACTAAAAGGAAACCTAAAACATATTTTAAACATACATGTATCAGTGTATACTAATTACAATAAAATACCATCAATTTGTTTACAATGCCATTTTTATTTATATAGACCATTAGTTAATTGTACATCAGAAAATGTATTATTTGAAACCTGTGAGGTCTGAACCACTATGCGACACCTTGAAATACCTCAAATGTGACCATTAAAAACCACATAATTTCACCTGCCAAAACTACCTACATTGTATTTCAAAAGCTGCTTTACTTTTTTTATTAATCAAGCTAGGCTAGTTTTCTACTATCTTACATGCAGATAATTTTCGGATACTGGTTTGTGTTCTTGCAGATAGGTTTCAGATAGGCTAGTTTTTTACTATCCAAATTTTTTTATATTTTCAGATAGTTTTCAGATAGGCTAGTTTTCTACTATCTGAAAATATAAAAAAATATGGATAGTAAAAAACTAGCCTATCTGAAACATATCTGCAAGAACACTACCCTGGATACCAGAGGCTCGAAAACATTTCAGTATATTCGTACCTGAGCCCCTCTGGAACCAGGGTACAAGAACACAAACCAGTATCCAAGAATTATCTGCATGTAAGATAGTAGAAAACTAGCCTATCCAAAAACTATCTGAAAATAATAAAAAATACAGATAGTAAAAAAACTAGCCTATCTATCTTAAAGAAAGCAAAGCTAACCAAATGAAACCTATCTGTAAATGATAAAAATATGGATATAAAAAACCTAGCTTACCTGAAACCTACATTGTATTTGCATTTACATTGTATTATAGTTATAAACCTTATATATATATATATATATTAATATCCCTGAACACCCTAAGTCTCTTTCAGAGTTGTTTGCACAGCACCTGACAGATCCATGTGATGTCCCAGAGGAAACATACACCCAAACTGATAGAACAAACTGGAACTCCAATCAATAATTGTTTTCTCGGTGATGATGCAATGACGACAGAACTGTTTCTAATAGGTCTTCAGTCTATAGGCATCAGTACGTGATAACTTGTGTCTCATGACAACACGACTTTTCTCCAGATGGAATTTGTGCGCCTGATGGCCATCAGGTACATGTACATCACTTTTGTACAAAAAATAAATAGTGTATGTAGCAGGTTCTGCATGCAGGTATTAGGGTCAGTTAATCTTTGGTTATGCTGTCATTTAAATAAAATTCAATATACATGTGTTTCTGATCTTCATAGAATGTGGGACATTCTTTGGATTCATCCTGTTGTTCCTCATAATTTAACGTGGGTTCCTGATAGGCAGCTGTTTGAACCATCATTTTCAAAAAATATAAAATCATCCCACAATTCGATCTGCAATATAATTAAAAAAACAACCATTGAGAAACATACATAAAGTGAGTATTTTTATGTCAATATGGTTTAAGTATCACAGGATCCTGCAACTGGTTGGTCAAAGCGTGATTAAATTGGCTTAAAAAATTATTGATGAATGCAGATTTTTGGTTAAAAACTTATGCGGTTATCAGCGGCCATCCCGAGGGGGCGGCCCCCGGGCAACCCACGGGCAACCCAGGGGCTTAGCAAGGGATTTGTAGCAAAAACATGCCCCACACGCGGGGCATTAGAGCGCTTTTGCGTTTTCGTCAAATTACCCCGGGGACATACCCACGGGGTTTGCACGTAATCTGCTGTCTCAACGTTCAGCGATTTTCACCACAGGACTCGCTCGATCGATCGACGTTCTTCGATTTCTTTGTCCTTGAGGTAAGTCATCATTATCATTCAAATTAAGAGATTAAAATGAGCCATCCACTGTCGGAAGACAGAACAAAGAAATAAAGGATAATATTTATATAAAACTATTCAGATTTTTGACACTTCTAAAACGTTTAGCTTCTAATACTTATAATATGTTGCCCCAGGGGTGGGGTTTTTTGTCACAATTTTGTGCCCCACCCGAGGGGTTTTAGCATGTATTTGTCATGGCTGCTGTGACAAATGCCCCTGGGTGCCTGGGGGCCGCCCCCTCGGGATGGCCGCTGATACCCGCATTATAGTTAGACGAGGAATGAGCAGTACCTATCTATTTGTAATAATCCTAGATATTACAAGTTAAGGGACCAGAATCCTTGGTTAACATTTAATCCTGGATTAACATTAATCAAGCTTCGAACATTACTGCATGGGGCCATGCTTGGCAGTGAAACATATAAAAAATAAACTCCGAAATTGTGTGATAACTTGTCAAACTGGAATATCAGCTTGGCTTCAAGATACCAGGATCCTGGTCATGTATGTATAATTGTACAACAATATATTTACCAGGCCAGTCTGGCTTAATTTAAGTTAATTGAGGTTTTAAAAAAGTCAATAGACCAGTTTCACCAAAATGCAAATTACGCCAAACTGGAGGGCAAAACAATGAGAATTTCCTACATGAGTTGTGTTTCAATTTCTGCAGAAGGGGTTTCTGGAAAACCCGAATAGCGAATACCGAATAGTGGCGAATAGTAAATATAAGTTAAAGATTAATACTTACAGAACGTAAGTCCTTCAACGAGTACGAACTCGCCATTTTGTTTTCCTCATGTAACTCAGTTCCATGGATGGGTTACCTGTGGCACTCGAAAGCGAGGCTGATCACGGCGCATGTATATGTAGAAGAGTATCGTTCGAAGTTCCCTGCTAGCAGAGTAGTATATGTGGAGTTAAAATGATACCCGTTTTTTTTGTGAACGTAGTAGAGAGCTTCGTTCAGACCTCAGCTCTCCACTACGTTCACAAAAAAATTGGCATCATTTTTTCCTCCACAAATACTACTGGAAGTATAATTGGTTGAAATGCTGTCTTACAGCGATAACATTCTTTGATCTACTTATCCATTTTTTGATTTCTTAGACCGTGAACAAGGAGAAAAATAAGGCTTGAAATGTTGTCATTTTTCCATTCGTTGCCAACATCATTGCATTTCGATATCCATATTAGAGAAAGCCGCACATGTATAGTATGTCGACACCGATTGTGTGTTGCTTCGCCCCGCGACATAGAAGATGGTCACCCTAGAAGAACTACGTACTCAAGCGAAGCAATTTGGGTTGCAAGGTTTTTCTAGGTTCGACAAAGCCAAGCTAGCCCAGACAATAGCTGAGGCTCGCGCTCTCGAATGGGAGAATAGAATCGAACGATCGGTAAAATGCGTGAATGACTCTTCGAGGAAAACGAACGAGGCAAAAAAAAAAAAAATGAAGAGAGACTGTCGCTTCGTCTCTCTTCATTTTTTTTTTCCCTTTTTTTTTTACTGCCATTCGAAAGCCCTTAGCGAACCCTCTACGTCTCCATAAGTCTTACGGTACTTCAATTCTGCCAGTACTTTCGAGAAGCGATTTTCTTTTACTAAGTTCACGTCGTAGTGGTGCACTACACGTTGTACAAAGTCTGTAGCTAGTTCGACAATCACGATCGCATTTACGACATGGATATGCGAAGCCCTCTATGTTTTTATGAGTCTTACGGTCCTTCAATTCTTCCAATACTTTCGAGAAGCGATTCTTGATTTTGCGTTTCTCTCCACTAAGTTCACGTTGGCGTCGTGCATCACACGTTGTACAAAGTCCGTAACTAGTTCTACAACCACTACCGCATTTAGAACATGGACCGAATGGGATGGCTCCTCTTTGTATCTGATAGTTGTGTTGAGCACAATATTCTGACACTTTGGAAGGTTTCCTCACGCACTTCGTTTCCTTACCACGCATCAACCAAACGCAAGTTACTATCTCGGCCATCGTGTGATATGACTTCGTACTGTTTATGTTTAATTGATAATATTTTGGGAGAGTTCTAACCAAAACAGCTGATTCGTGACGAGGACATCCGCCAATATATACTCATTTAAGAATTTAGTTTAAGACCATGAGAAGAAAAAGATTCGATAGTGAAAAAAACCAAATACCAAAACTGGTATCACCAGAACCTCTCTAGGAACCTTTCACCTTTTTCCTTCCTTTGCCATCTTTTCGTTCCTAGAGAGGTTTTTATTTATTTGCCGGGCCCGGCTTTGACGGTATTTGTTCTACTGTATTCATTCTACCGTATTTGTTCTACTGTATTCATTCTACTGTATTTGTTCTACTGTTGTTTGGATCCTGTCCTAACTGGTTGAGACACAACCGGCACCCGTGGGTCCCATTTAAGATCCCTTGAGCTTCACCCATGCACCCGACCCAGGATTGACATTATTCCTACTTCTGCCACATGACAGACGCGCTACGACTTGTGTGATGTGGTGGAGCTTTTTCCATCACACAAGCCGATCTACCACACATGGTCCGTAGGATTCGAACCCCAGGTATATGAGCAGCTCCACCTTTTCACTCATATACCTAGCGCAGAACCTTGAGACCATGTGTGCTAGACACTATTTTTGATGATAAAATACTCTACTTATGTCTTAAGCACCTGTCGTATGTTAATTAGCGCCGTTCACGCGTTGGTTCGAAATTTGCATACGAACTGCAAAACAACACGGTAATTTATACGAACTAAGAGCATCTGTTCTTAGCGCAGTAATTTATACGATTTTCTTAGTGAAGTTGAAATAGACTCCGTGATGGTTTCTTTCGTAGGAGACGTTGATTCTTATCCCACTAGACTGCCAAGCTTTGCTCTCATTTCCTTTCGGATCTCCGAGCGAAGTTGTTCTACGTTTTTTGACCCTCTTTCTTGCCTATTTTTTTGTCGTATTTCGAGCTTGAGCGATTCGTATTTCGATCTTTCATCGATAACGCTTCCGAACTCGGCTTCTGAAATATTACCATCGGCTAGAGCCTTTGAGACTTTGATTTCCACGGAATTGGCCTTAGCCTTTGCCAACATAACGGTCTTTTCGTGCTTCGAGACGCGAATACCAAGTTTCTTACTTGCAATAGACATCGAGGCCGAAATGACGGCACAAACGAACCCGAGGCTTCCTAATGAAATACCCACAGGTATCCCGATCCCTGTAAACGTTAAGCCTAACGCCATGGCGGATAGTGCACCACTCAAGCTACCTGTGGCCACAGCAACCCCGTGAACAATACCACGCGCTCGGGCATATTTCTTACGAACGACTTCGTAGTGCTTTGTCTGTCGTTCGAGTTCAGCAAGTGTGTCACATACTTTTTGTAGCCGAAAGCTATCTCCAGACAAAACAGTTTCAGATGAACGTAGATTGGGATAGATCGGCGCCGTTGGAATTGTTTGAATCGAATCGCTTGCCATCGCATATTATACGTATGGCTTACTCAATCTTCAATACGTATCGTATGGGTCGACCACGGAAGTCTACCACGTTGCCTTTCTCATCACGAATCGTCAGACGAAGGCTGTTTCGTGTTGTACCTAGAGCTCGGACAGGTAGTGGGGGCGTTGTAGAATACGTATTTGTGTCAAACCAGATGCCTCGTACTTCGAAGCTAGCTAGTACATTCGATCGCTTTCCCTCTAGTAGCGAGAAATTGGAATCTACCACATCGCAGTGGACACACACCGCGTGGATATCTTCGATCACCAGATCGTATTCTCCCACTTTGAGCGATACATTACCATCTGCTTCTTCGTTCCCTTCGATACTTAACAGCTCGCAGAGATTTTTACTGAACTTGATTGGTTGCTTTACCTTTAGGGTCCGGCCTTTTCTAGTGGGTAGGTACCTTACTTTAATAATGCCAGCCTCAATTGGGGGGTCGAACGAGGGCCTGATTGAATGTAGAGTATAAGCCCCCGGCTCAATTTCGTATGGGAACATAACACCTTTGATGTCCCACTTGAACGAAGCCTTCTCTTTTAGGTTCCACCAGCTATTCTCGAAAGTGACCTCAACTAGCGAAATATTGTTGATATGAATAGGTCGATCGAAGTAGACCGTATGGTCAGCCGAGGTGGTGGCGACATTTAAAATCACCATCGTATATTAAAGGCATAAACTTTATATGTCATACTTGCAATAACTTCAATAGTTACGATGCCTCTAGTTTTACCAGACGAAGATGATGGTCTATCTGCTGAGGACATGGCGGAGATTGCCAGGGGTGGTCCAAGGCTTTCGAAAGCTGAGCAGACAGCGCTCCTTGTCGATGAAAACGCCAGGATTGCCAAACTGAATACCGATTTGTTGACAAAGTTCGAGAAAAAATACCCACAAGCGGCCTTTCACCAGTTTTATGCCTCTACAGACATAGATGGTCCAGGCAAATATTCGACGAGTATTTGGTTTCGAGATGGGGATTCTGGCTATGTCGTTTACGGCGATGATGTCTCCAAGCTACCTGCTGCCATTCAAAAACGCATCGATAACGCATTGCAGGGTATAGTTGGGGATGGGGGTTTCCCATCTCCCTTCAGAAAGACAAAAGCGAAGTATCCAGTTCCAGCCGTTCCATGGGGGGACGATCCAAAAGACATAGTCCCTATCTTACGAAAGCTCAAGATCTACGTAGCAAAGGATCGGTTCTTCACGATGACGCCGCGAGATATCTTTCAAGAGTTGGACCAAGTTTTCTACACTGCAAAACAAGCACAGATATGGTTCGATGCTCAACCAATGAGGCATTGGCAACAACAGCTATGCTTTGTCCTTTGGTGCGCGACAGCAGGGTGTGGAGTGTCGTTCGACGACCATCTTTCAGATGATGCACCAATCATTGACAATGTTAGGAGCTTTTACCGCTTCCATGTGTACTATACGATCAGGCGATTACTTTTCGAATTAGGCGCCCCACTTCCTAGAGATTCGGTTTTCGATAAGAACAACAACGTTCCATGGAGTTCCGTCGTATACGACAGGCTTAGGATAGAGTTTGAAGTCGATAAAGTCGATTTTAACTTTCGTCGAGGGGCTAATGGAGGCTTAGGGGACGCCTACAGATACAACAATGGAAAGCTGGTGAATGCTGAAGATACGTGGGGACGCGACACCACATTCACTGCAAAGTGGCCAACGGGCTCAGGCGAGTTTTCCGATACGAACCACGACCTTAAATTGCAGTTCTTTCGCAACCATATGGTAAAGGATCGACACCACTTGCAGTTCTTTCGTAACGATGTGGTAAAGAATCAACGCAATTGGTTCGTTCTACTAACGAGTCACGGATTGACAAAGGCCGGGCTATCCAGAATCAACTTATCTGCAATGGTCTACGTATATTGCGTTCTAGGGCCCCAGGCTTCTTTACGCAATTCGATCGTAGGGACATCAACCTTAGCTCTCAATGTTCAGACCGATTGTGGTGTAAAGTTGGAAGAGGTCATCACAGAAAAGAAGATAGATAGCCTTTTACGATATCAAAACGCTTTGCAGCTAACACGCGTTCGTCTTGATCTTGCAGTTGCTAAGGACTGTTTGTTAATACCCAGCCGTATGATTATTAACGATGAGAGCGTACCAGGTTATAACAACGAACTACAAAGGGCATCCGCATCTAACATTCACTTTGGAATAAATTACCGTATCAACTATAAAGAAAAGTCCCCGAAACCACCACGTATGGAAGGTAGTTCACGAAAGAAAGATCTACCACATCAAGATGTCGTTGTGGTGAAGCCGCCTATCCCACAAGTAACGCAACCTCGTAGTTCACGAAAGAAAGATCTACCGCATCAAGATGTCGTTGCGGTGAAGCCGCCTATCCCACAAGTAACGCAACCTCGTAGTACCGATGCCGTTATGACAAAGCACGAGATCAATTTAGGGCTGATGGTTGCCATTGCGGCGGGAGCCTCATGGATGCTATTTCGCTGACTTAAATCGCTCTATTACGATCACCACCACAGCTACAATCAACATCCAGATGTTCTTTGCTAAGAATCCTAATACCTCACCAGCCGTGCGAAACAAAAAGCTAGCAATTGCCCCAACCATTCCAGGTAGAATCTGCCCTAGCTTCTTTCCTAGACCTTTCAACGCATTGCCGACCCCACTGGCAACATTAGCAAGCCCCTTAGATAGCATGGAAGCCACGACGCCAATCACGGTGCCTGCCGCAATCGCAATTCCAAGCACTCCAACACCGTACTTTTTGAAGATGGCCTTCACGTGGTCTCGCATGGACATACGCTCTTCGATTCTTTCAACATTTGACTCAATCTCCTGTATTTGGTCGTCTATTTTCATCACTTCTTCCTTTGCTGCCGTATGTTCTGTCGACCCCTGCTTGGATGATTTCACGTTTTTCATTTCCTTAGCTCTTTCTGTCTTAAGTTGATCGATCTCAGCTTCTCCTTTGCTAACAATCATCTCTGCGGGAGGCCCTAGAGCGTCTGTGATCGTTTTAGGTAATTTTCCATTAACATTACCTTTGGCGTCGTACAGCTTGTGGTATTTGGCATTAATCTTGCGCAGTCGCACCACGACCTCGTCGTGCACACTCAATGTAGTAGTGAACTTGGTAGTGTCTACGTTTGGATACTTGGCATGGATGCGTTCCCAGGCCTCATCGCTTTGACCGATTTTTTCCTCTAATATATATTTCACCTCAGTGAACGATGTTTCCGCGGTATGGCCGCTTGTCATTACACTCTCATCATTTAGCTTCACCAATTTGATGTACTCATGTGGACTGTACCCCCATTCATTATGTTTGCTCCAAAGCTTATCCCGAAAGCTTTTGGATCTTTCTCCTATTCTGGCCTTAACTCTATCCCACCAAGTACTTCGGTCTTCAGTCTTACCTGGACCAAGCTCATGCCATTCTTTGGCAGAAAGATTTTCTATGTCGGCTTGACCTTCCTCAGTCAAAGGATCGAAGTCTGCATTTTCAGCCATGTTGAACAATAACTATGTATGTCTAAATATTCAATATGATTCCGGCGACGTTAGTTCCTGCGAAATCGCACAGAGAGCCTCAGGGATTGAAAGCTCTACACAACGTAGATAGAATCACCTTCACTCCATCGGAAGCCAATCCAGGAGAGACTCTCTATGTGAAAATACCAATACTAGGGGAAAACATCGTCCTCGTTCCAGGTAGTCTCGCGCTCGTGGCTGACCTTACGTTGTCTGGTGGACATGTTAACAATCGCGTGGTGGCTAATGTCGGGCGTTGTCTGGTCTCACGTAGAGTTCTCAAAATAGGAGCTGAAACAATAGAAGACATTGAACGACCAGATCTTCTACAGACATATTCCGATCTCTATTTACCAACTATAGAGCGAGATGTGCGCGTCAGACAAGGTATTCAAACAGAGAACACGAACAAGCTACGCTCGAATGCTGGTGACAAAGGCACTTCGGATACTGGAGAAAACTTGCTCCTAGCTGTGTATGGTTCGAAATACCGAATCCCACTAGATGTGGACATCCTGACGCAACATGGAGCTCTTTATCCCTTCGCTCTTCGCAACACCATTTCTCTCGAGTTGACTCTATCACCTGCTACGGATGTGGTGGTAGGATCAGACACTACCAAGATAGGCACATACAAGCTAAGCAACATCCAGCTAGAGTACGAAGTTGTTGAGAGTGAAATTATCGCCAAGCAAGCGAAAGACGAATATGTCAGTGGCGCCGTCTTCCTGTTCAGGCACGCCGTTCACTTCAAAACCGTACCTATCAACAAAGCGTCCGACACTCTGATATCCCAGCAAGTCGACGTTCCAAGGTTGTCCTTTACTGGACTGCTCCTCCTCTTCGTGGCACAACATGCCCACGGCACACGAAACAGCGAGGCGTTTGACTATCCAGGAATCACGAAGGTCGAGGTTGATATCAATGGAAGACCAAACAGGATCTTTCCTGGAGGCATGCTACCATCAGACTTTTGGGAGGCCGCTAATGGATGGTTCGGCGCTGGCAAAACGTCTATGACCCCGATCAAGTTCTACAATAATAAATTCGCCATCCTGGTTGATTGTCGCACAGTAAATGATCCAGTTGTCCATGGCAATGGCTTGAATCAAACAGGCAGTGGAAAGAACCTCCAGATCCGCATCCATAGGACTGGAGGTAGTGGAACCGTGAACATGCACATCTTCGTACTTGCCGATGCTCAGATTACGATATTGAACGGAGCACTGGAAAACGTATCGTACTAGCATGGACACTTTAGTAACGGAAATCCCATTCAACGCTCTCATAGTGGGACCAACGAATTGTGGAAAAACGGCCCTTCTCGTAGAGCAGCTTCATGGGGCATTTCGTGGTAAGTTTGATTACGTAGTACTCATATGCCCCACGTATGCCCACAACACTACCTATCGTGGATTCGCCCATCTAGATCCTCACTTCTTCGTGATGTGCCCCTCACAAGATGCCATCAATGCCGCGCTACGAGTTTGTTCCACCTTTTGGGCAGGTACGAATACTCTTTTGATACTCGACGATTGCGCCGCATCGAAGGATGTAAAGCTGAGAACCGATAAGCTCGTGGAGATGGCCTTTTCCGCTCGTCACCTAGGCATTTCTATTTGGGTGTTAACTCAACAGTTGACAAGCATATGCAAACCTTTTCGAGAAAACGTGGCGGTGGTCGTGGCCTTTCATACCGCGTCAGCTCTTGATGCCAAAGCACTATTTGAGGACTACGGTGGTGGGTTGAAGGTGGATGAGAGGAAAATGTTGACCTCGGAGCTCAAGGCCCACAAGTTCGCTCGCACATGTTTCTGTCTCCGCCATCCTTTCGAGGTAGTATTAGAGATTCCCGCACCCAAAGCATACTTCAACCATGGATGAAGGAATCAAAGAACTGTTAGGTGAGTGCGCCGTCGTTTGTCCGCCGGTCGTACTGGAACATCCATCCAAATCAGAGGATGTTAAAGATCGTAGGGAGGCGCTCTCGATTCTAGCCGCAATGGGCACAACAAAAGAATATCTAGGTCGGGACTTTTCTCTAGGAGATATATCTAGACTGCCTGATAAAGACGTTATACGTTTACATAGTAGGTACCAGGCCGTAGTAGCAAAGCAAATAACAGGTTGTCTAGTAGACGGAGCACTGCGACTAGCAACTCGTGCAGTTGGGTACGTGGTCCGACTAGACAGCGAACAAGCACTTCTCCTAGATCTACAAGAAGACCACCTAGTTCGCAACGAGATATCTGCTGTGGCCGCCTTGTTGTCTCTTAAAGCAGGTCGCTTTGTGGCTCTAGCTAGTGCCTTGTTCCATGTAGCTGACCACGTAGTTCCATCTAGTACGCCAAGCAGTCAACCTATTGAAGACTCAAAGTCTACTGACATGAACGATGGAGGAACAACAAGATCGGATAACTGCAGATCCGCCGAAGACTGCGCCTGAAAAAAAGACCAAAGATCCAAAGCGCGTTGCCGCTGGAAAAGCACTGGCAGAAAGCAATCGCCGCGCTAGAGAGGCATTAAGTCGTGAAAGTGAGCACGAAAAGGAACCTGAAGTTCGGGACGACGGAAGCTGGTACGATAAAGTGTCTGCCAACACTACACTATCAGCCATTGGAGTAGGCCTCGCATTAGTTGGGCTGTACTACCAGTACAAAGGTAGCAACACTACGACACCTCACACTCATTCTGAAGAAATACACGAAGCTAGAAGCAAAAAGTTGCCTTCCATGGAAAATAACATTTGAACATATCGACAATACAGATACGTTCGATGGCAGAAAAAGGCAAAGTGGTAGAAACAGTAATTGACGCCGCCACATTGGCTGGAATAGCAACTGGTATTGGTTGGGTCGTAAAAAAGGCGACAAAAGAGTCTATGCTTGGCGACCCTTCATCAAGCATCTTGAATTACGTGAAGTGGACGGCCGTATTGGCTGGTAGCATTGCCGCCAAAAAGTATCTCAAAGACAACGAGATCATACCTAAAAGTTCGTAAACAATGGGAACGATTATCGTAGCGATTGCCTTTGCGGCAGCAAGCCTTGGTGCTAAATACCTCGACCGATATATTTCTGGAAGAGACCCAGAGGAGACTAATATAGAGATCAAAAGGCATGATAGAGCCCTTGAGAAATACAAGGCTGACATGGCCACTTACGAAAAACAACAAGAAGAACTATCCAAGTGGGTCCAAGAGCAGGAACGTAAGAAATACTACGCTGCCGAGGATCTAGCCGTTACGGACCGCGCCCTTGTACTATACAATACAGTACACGTGGGGCTGCACCGCATGAACATGAAGAAGCCTCACTTTTCCAACTACTACAAACCTTCGAGTTCGCAGAGAATTACAGAATTGGCAATCGTAGGTGGTGGGACGTTCGCTATAGGATACGTTGCTAGTCGGTTGCTTTAAAAATCACAAGACTAATTACGAGGAAAAGCTGAAAAAAGACCACCACAACGGGGTTGTAAAAAAAAAAACGAATCCAACAACCCTATTAGATAAAGCCACATGTATATATATCAAAGACGATGGCTAGCCAAGTTTCCAACGCAACCAACGATGCCCCCTCAACCAATGATGCCATCTCAACCAACGATGCCAATACCACGACAGATAACGCTACGGCAGCTAATACTGCGGCAGCTAACACGGCGACGGCAAACAAATCCTCTGTGTTCAACGCAGAAGACATCCTCGAAGCCTTCGAACAGAGAAAGAAGGGAACGATTGTGTTTGACTGGGACAATCCTCGAAGTGGTCCAAACGGATGTAAATACATCCCAGTCTACTTCGATCTTGGGGAAGGACAACGTCCAGCAATCTTTCGCTTCAAAGACGAAAAACATGTTGGTCAAATATGTCCACATGAGCAAGGAGACCTTGCCCGATTGAACCTCGCATCGGGACAAAAGGATAAGTACAAGAAGCGCGATCGCAATCCCTGCCTACAAGTTCAAAAGTGGAGCGTCCCAGTATTGACTCAAATGGATGGAATCACCTTGAAGACCGACAAGGATGGAAACCCCGAACTTCCAAGTCCAGACAAATTGAGTACCCTCTTCAAAGTGATCCAAGAGTTGGACTCGGCGTTTGAAAACGAGGTTGAGGCATGCCTCACAAGTGGAAAGATTTGTGCACGCAATCTGCGTCGCCGTACGGCACCAGCCGAAGGAGCTCTCGTTGTCTCCAACACTAAGATCCATACACTGGTTCAACGAACTATCTCCATGGAAGCCTCCAAGAACGCCGGACGCGCATTGAGCAATCCCATTGCTAGGCTGCGCATGAAATGCAACGCGCAAACGGGCGTGCCTAATTGCCTATTCTTTGACAAGAGTCGGCCGTTCTACGTAGGAAGCCGCACTTCTTACGAAGCTCTCGTAGACGCGAATTCAAACCAAGTCAACATTGGAAACATAAGTAATATGATATTGCCAGGTTCCATACACGATGGCGTTTGCGATGCTAGTAGCGTCTGCACAAGTGGATTGGGAATATCGTACCTACTCGACGCCGCCGTCCTAGTCGTAACACAACCGCTTCCAACGAAGACTCGGGCCACCCTCGAGGACGTATACGAATAGGGAGGAGATGTAGAAAGAAAGAAAAAAAAGGAATAAGGACCGATGGGTCTTTATTATTTTTTTTCCATTTTTTAACGATAAGGACTATACATATTAAAGCCTCGTTGTTAACGCTATACGTAATGGATGCTATCTTCTATGGCCCTGAAGGATATTGGAAAGGTTACTCCGCAATTGGTAAACTATCGGCGGCAGCAAAGGTATCGGAAGACACGGCTAAGAGTTGGTTAGAGAAGCAAGCACTATGGCAAATTTATTTACCACCACCACGATATGTACCACGACCACATTGGACCGTATCGAAACCTAACGAAGTCCACCAAGCTGATTTGATATTCTTACCACACGATCGACCTGGGCGTGGACGGAAGCTATACAAGTACGCATTGGTGGTAATCGATGTGGCTTCTCGATACAAAGAAGCCGAACCTTTAGCTTCGAAAGATAGTGGTGAAGTTTCTGCGGCATTCGAACGAATCTACAAACGTAGTCCACTCGAATGGCCAAAGACGTTGCAAGTAGATCCTGGTAGAGAATTCATGGGACGTATGTCTGAAACGCTAGAACTACATGGTACGAAAGTTCAACGAGGCGAGGCTGGTAATCATAGAGCGCAAGGCTTCGTCGAACGAGCGAATAGAACGCTAGCTGAGAGATTGTTTGGATACCAATATGCACAAGAGATGGTACTTACTTCGGAAGGCTCAGAGGCGCGTAGTAGAGAATGGGTAGTTCGTTTACCAATGGTTATCAAAGCCCTGAATGGTGAGGTGACTCGACTTACAGGAAAGGAGCCTTCGAATTCCGTAGTGACGCAACAAGTAGATCTAAAGACTCCTACATATTCACGCACTGTTGGCTTGAGAGAAGAGCGCCTACCATTCGACGTCTTAGTTCGATATCTCTACGCCCCAGGAGAATTGGAAGGAGGTGAAAAACGTAGAGCTACTGATCCTGTGTGGAGTTTACAGATATACACCATTTCGCGAAGTGTAGTATCTTCGGGACAGCCTGTGCTGTACTACCTTGCGAAGCGAGAAGGGGAGAAGGACGCACCCAAACGTGGATTCGTTCGTGAAGAGCTACAAGTCGTTCCTAGGGATACGGAACTACCACCGAAAGATGTTCTGTTCGTATCCAAGCGCTAGACAGCATACTCTATTGGCTCGGTGTGGATTCCATCGGGAAGAACGCGTCTTTTGTCGTAGTAAGCCGATAGCCCAAGTTTCTGCTGTTCGTAGGTTGCCATACCTTCCGGCACTAGACGGAAGCCTCGGTTTTTCGCCATGTCAATACTACCCTGGAGTGCTGCTTCGAATCGAGCCCACGAAACGTCGTTGTGCCGTCTAGACATACCTTTGGTGGAATATTTCCTGCTGCCACCCACATCGACATACCAAGCTTTAGAACATAGGGCAATAGCGCGTTGACCTTCGAATTCGAGTTTGAAGAGTCCTGGCGTACGACTGCTCCATTTGTCCCAAGCTAGCCATTCCTTTCTGTGGGCTGCGAAATCCTCTCGTAGGTCTGATCTTACAACTTCGTCGAGGCTGTTTCCAGAGATGGCAACGTACGCGCTGTCCGTATCCATCTGTATGTATTCGAAATCCTTGCGATCGACGTACTTATCAAGGAAGTCGTAGTAGAACTCGAGCATGCGAAGTTTGGCAAGCTGATATACCGCGATACCTACTTGGAAAGGGCGTTTGATTCGGATCTGGGCCTTTCTACTCTCGAGTTCGTATGCCTCACCAACCTCTTCCAGATCTTCGAACCAAACACTTCGCAATGCTTTGTCCACAACTTTCTCATCCTTGGTATAGGCGACATTAGTTTGGCGTCCCAAGTCTTCGAGCAACTTTCCATAGGCGCTGTTTCCTAGTAGCTTGAATATATCTGCCAGCAAAGCTTTACTTTTGTCTACGTCTCCCATGCGTCGCGCCTCAGTGACTTGGTCCACGAACCATCCGAAGATTTCTTTGGATTCGTAGTCTATCGTGCGGTAGACAGCAGTAATCACTGCGCCATGATCGAGATACCAACGTAGTAGGGGCTCGTAGAGTAGCAACCTCTTTCCAGAGAGACTCCCAACTAGCTTCTTTTCCTCGCTGAGCTTTCTACCCGTCCTTGCGAGGTAGGCCAACATTTGTGGAGGAATTGCTTCCTTGGGGATTTTCTTGTTGTAGAAGAAGGGGGGCATCTCCTCAAATTTCTGCCACAATTCTTTTGGTATCTCGATGTCTACCTCCGCGTAGCCAAACCACTCACCGTTTCGTAGACATTCGACGAAGTCTTCGGCTTCTAGATCTGGCTCATCATAGTGAACGACCTCTTCTTTTCCACAAGGCATTTCAAGGGCCATAGTAGAAAGATATAGGGCATTGGCATCGTATCCAAGAATCTTACGACAAATTTTAGTTCCTCCCTGATGACTGCGAATCCTAGTCACTCCCGCTTCGTGGCGTCTAGTGAACACTATGCTTGGACCTCCCACGACAGCGCCTTTCAGCATGTGGTAGGTTTCCTCACCTGGAGCGTACATCTCGGCTCCCCGTTCTACACTACCTCGAAACAGGAACTGTAGCGAGACTCCTGGGATGGACACTGCGTCTTTCAGCATGTCTACTCCCTTCTCGTGGTAGAAATCTCGCATCTTTTCGAGTGCCTCTAGGAATGGGACTACGTCTAGGTCGTTGTAGTATCGTAGCCAATCTGCAAAGGTCTCCATTCCTTTGTCGTGAAAGGTGCACTCGCAATCTTCAAACTCTGATCTAGATAGTAGGTGTTCTCTTTTCAACTTTGAACCCCACTCTCGATAATCTGGTAATCCAACGTGATCCAACTTGTCGGGAGAGTCGAACCACTCATATGGGAAGAAACTCTTTTGCGATTCACATCCATAGGCAGCGATCCAACGTTCATAGGAAATTCCAGGTCCAAGGTAGTTTATCACATCGAGGAAACGGAAATCGGGAGTCAAGAGAAACATAGTGGTGTTGGCTTTCTTCGCTACTCTGACTTTCTTGCATGTATCGGCAATAGATTCTACGAAATAGTTTCTGATCAAATTCAAATCGTACCTGCCAGAGTTGAAGCCTAGAACGGGAACTTGGTTGACCCATTCGTCGATTCTCATCCGTTGTTCCTTTGGTAGTGTGTCAAAGGAGAATTCAGGTGTCTTGGGGCAGAACTGTTCCGCAACGCCTTCTTGGATGTTCTGCGCTCTTAGCTGGAGTTCTTCGACAAAGGCCGCTATGAGTTCCTTTGGATCACGTCGACAGAGATGGGTTGGTGTTCGATCGTACGTGTCGGCAATTGATACTGATATGGGAACATGAACGTTTTCGATGCTCAATCGGTCCGTTGGTTGTCGACCTTTCGTTCTATCGAGGTAGGCTTCAAAGTCGTACACTATGGCGTGTGGATAGGCAGTTTGTATTGGGGTTGGAACCTGCTCATTTGTCTTCTTTGTGGAGCAGCCCCAAGCCTCCACTACTACGTAACCTGCCTCACGTAGACTCTCCGTTCTTTTGCAGGTCTTACGATACAGACATCTCTCTTGAGGGAAGCATTTTGGACAGCCGTGGAAGTAGCATCCATGGAATTGGAAAATGGTTTTCGAAAGAGGTTCGTAGCCATCAACCGCTGCTCCTTCGAGCCAATGCTCTCCACCATGTCCACAAGCTGCGTGATGGATGTGTTGCCCAATCCTTTCGGCTTCGCGTTTCAACCAGCGTAGAGCGGCTTTGCTGGCGGTGCTCTCTGGCCAGAAGGCTTTTTCGTATGCCGTCTGAGGTACCGTAATTACTTTTCCAGGGCAAACAATCTTCGTTTCGCCACGACTACAACGATCTGCGTGGCGTTGAAGGTTCGAGGCATTTGTGAACCGTTGCTTACAAGCATTGCATACGTAGATGTGCCCTAGCTTTTTGACGTCCTTGATATAGAAGGCATGTCCTTCGTATATCCCAATAGTCATCGTATGCTTGTAGTGGGGCGCATGCCGCGTCAGATGCCAAACGCCATCCTCCGTGGGTTCGTACACCCGAATACCGATTCCAAAGTGTAACTCGACTTCCTCCAGCTGGTCTAAGGAAGTTCTGGGAACGTCTTGCGTGGACGCTGTCAGGCGATAGAAGTCCTGGGCAAGTTTTCGAGCCGAGGTGTTGCACTTGTCTGCACGGGCTCCTTTGCATACGGCAAGGCAGCGCCACAGACATAGGTTGTCACCATATCGATCGAGGGCAAGCATTCCTTTTTTCTGACGAAGCCATTGGGGTAGTGGACCTGTTCCCAACAGAGGCTGACGATCGATCACGACTTTGACATCCACGTAGATCCAACGAACGAAGGCCCATTGGGTATTTGGTCGATTGATGTTGTCGGGATTCAATCGAGCTGTCTCTTTACTATTGATCCACTCCTCTGCATTGTCTAGGACATTCAACCATTGAGAGCTGGGGACAGTCTTGGAGAATAGCATCACACGCCCGTCGTTGACATTGCGAATGCGATAGGTGTAGCCGTAGCGCAGGTAGAAGCTGGTGGTTACCTTTGCAACTAGCTTTTCCATGATCCTAGGGGTCAAATCTCCTGCCACACCTTGGAAGAAGCGCCACTGGATAGTACGGCGGCCTATCTCCACTCCCTCGAGCATTCCATCTCTCTCATCGAGAATAGCATCGGCCTCTCGAGCTAGACTCCGTGGAAGTGGCTCACTACGAGGCTCTTTCAGGAACCGTCGGAAGGCTCGGCGTTTGTGGGGCAAGCGTCTTCGAGGATCCTCTATGGACCTCTCTTCGTCAGCTTTTGCCCTTAGACTTGCTGTGATCTCCTCATTCAACTGTTTGGTTTCCCGCGCGCGTTGAGCTCTTTTATGGGGATTTTCAGGATCGCCTCGAAGAGCTGGAAACCTACCTGTTCGATCGGCTCGTTCGATTCTATTCTCCCATTCGAGAGCGCGAGCCTCAGCTATTGTCTGGGCTAGCTTGGCTTTGTCGAACCTAGAAAAACCTTGCAACCCAAATTGCTTCGCTTGAGTACGTAGTTCTTCTAGGGTGACCATCTTCTATGTCGCGGGCGAAGAACACACAATCGGTGTCGACATACTATACATGTGCGGCTTTCTCTAATATGGATATCGAAATGCAATGATGTTGGCAACGAATGGAAAAATGACAACATTTCAAGCCTTATTTTTCTCCTTGTTCACGGTCTAAGAAATCAAAAAATGGATAAGTAGATCAAAGAATGTTATCGCTGTAAGACAGCATTTCAACCAATTATACTTCCAGTAGTATTTGTGGAGGAAAAAATGATGCCAATTTTTTTGTGAACGTAGTGGAGAGCTGAGGTCTGAACGAAGCTCTCTACTACGTTCACAAAAAAAACGGGTATCATTTTAACTCCACATATACTACTAGCAGAGGTAGACAGAGAGACCTCTGCTAGCAGGGAACGTTAGAAGGCAACTTTGCCGAAATGTTGAAGAAAATAATAAAACAGCAAACGTTTTCTACATACGTCATCGTGGGTTTATGGCCCGTGTACGCCGCACAAGATACGTCACAGCTTTGCTACTACGTCACAGAGGAACAGTGGAACACCAGGCACAGAGGAACAGTGGAACACTAGGCACAGAGGAACAGTGGAACAGTGGAACACTAGGCACAGATTTTAATAAGTTTTAAAATAGTCTTTTACCAGACAGTGAATATTTCAGAAATTCGATTTTACTGAAATTATTTGGCACCGGATTCACATACAAACACGGTATTTCGCGCCATGTTTGCACCCCTTTAAAAATGTCGGAATCTGAACCGCAAACTCTCTGAATTTCTATAACGGGACCTGAAACAACCATAGGGGCTGATGAAAGCCAGGACCCGGCTAATCCATAGATGAAATTGGAAATGAGCGTGTTGGTTTTTGTGGAGGGAGGAAAACCGGAGGACCCGGAGAAAAATCCTCGGTGCAACTGGTCTATTAATTGAGGAATTCTAATAGACCCTTTCAGCTTGCCTGTTTGTTGCCCCATTTCAGACCACGTGATATTTTTCCAGAGGATTCAGTACTTTGTTTTCCAATTATAGAAATTGGTACATTTCCTCTTGGGATACAGAACTGAAACAAAAACGCATTTAATGTGTACTCAAGGGAAAGGTCACGTGGTCTGAAATGTAGAACCTCTGGTAAGCTGAAAGGGTACGCTATCCGAAAAAAAATCGGCGCAAAAAAGAAGAACTAAAAAGAAATAGCTACAGCACGAGGAATTCCAAGGCGGTCTTTGGTGAAACCCAACTACGTCTGTCAGGTGCACGATGACATATGTAGAAAACGTTTGCTGTTTTATAATTTTCTCCAATATTTCGGCAAAGTTGCCTTCTAACGATATCGATTGGGCTCGCTCCCTGCTCCAATTGGAAATCGATGAAAATCGATAAGAAGGTTTGGGTGACTATCGATTTTATCGATTTCCAATATCAATCGATAATTTAACTTCATCGATTTTATCGATTTCCGATTTTTTTGTGAACTGAAATGTAAACATCTTGTTTGTTCTGGAAAGGCACTTCAATCACTGGTCTCAACTTGACATTAAGTCCACACATCTCAACTTTACGCTTAAGATCTAGCTCTGTTGCTTGCCTCTCCGGAAGTTGAGTCTCAACTTTTACAGGCACATTAATGCCTCCACCAGGTCGCCATCTTCCCCTAGGATCATTTATTGGATGTCCGGTTACAGTTCTGTAAATATAGATGAAATTGAAAGCTGAATTAAGTTTACTATGATAAATGCCAAAAGATCCAGGCAAAATATTAACAAAGAGTACTGGATTTGCAATAGCGGAGCGCGCGAGTGACGGCATTCAAATTAAAGACAAAGGCGTAACTCAGACAAACAAACTCGTATTTTATGATTTTCATTACCGATCTCGGTAGATCTTTGTATATAATAATGAGATCATTAGTTAAACTTAAAATAAGCATATAAATTTTAAATCTGTTCTCATAATACTCAACATAGCAAAACGCGCTGCGCTATTCAGCTGATGAAAATCCACACCGGACTGTTAAGAAAAATCACTCTAACGTCTAAACCTATCTCGCGAACCTATACTATGTAACGGCCAGAAAGGAGTGACCAGTTCCGATTGGAGGTGACCAAGCTGCCCGCGATCGTTGGTTACTTTCAATGAATTACCACGCTCCCCCCTTTTCTTTGTAGCTGTAAAGCGCTCCCCTATGGCCACTTCAAATGTGCACTCTTGGTAGCCTTTAACCGTACAATTTATAGATACTTCTGATAGTTTTGCTTGTGTAGCCATGACTTGACGAGTAACGTCCGTTCACTGCTCACTTTCGTCTCGTGGGAAAACAAAGCCGTCTAAATGGCTTGTCACGTATCAGGATATCGACGGGTTATAATTAAAAACGAAACTTGATTCTTATCAAACAGAATGAAAACAATCGATTTTTATCGATTGGCACCTTTTTTGTGTGTCTATCGATTTTCATCGATTGACCGATATCAATCGATATCAATTAGTTAATTATATCGATTGATATCGATTTATCGATTGGCTTTCCGATGATCGATTTTCATCGATTGGGTACTCCGGGTGGATATACATTATTTATATACCCTCACTGTGGAAGCCAATTTTCGCTATAACCAAACCATTAAATTTTGATATGTAAGCAATTGATTGTTTGTTAATATTACGTCGGCATCTTGATTTAACGGAATCGACGGAATCACAGGTACCCCAAGCTCATTATGCGTAAAACGGTTATTTCCCGGATATTTGAAATTACAGTAAATGTATGGAGTTTTAGTTCGAATGGCCGTTTGCTCTAAAATAAAATTCAGTAAATCGTCAAAATAGTCTTACCTGTCTCTTGTGTGTTCCTTTCAGTTTCTGTGAAGTTTCAAGCCATTCCGTTCAATGTTGAGTGAGTTACAGGAATTTTCCTTCCCTTAGTATAATTACTGGGAAGGTAGCAAACTCGAGGCTGATCAGCTGCAGAAAATCGCCTCGAATTCCCACAAAAATCCAGTACATCGCCAAAATTCCTTCAAATAACGGTTGCCCAAACACAGGTCCTTCACCACACTCAGCTTCCCTTTCACTGGTTTACTTTAACGGGAGAAAAATGCCACGTAGTTTGCAGTTTTCGGGTTTCGCGGATGTTCTGTTTGTCGCCTCGTTGCAGGTCAGATGGACAGTAGACCGTCCCCTACCACGTCAATTCGATCTTGCTAGCAACGAGGCGACAAAAAGTAGACCGTCCCTACCCAGTGAATTTGACACTCCGCTGTGCCATTGTTTCATCTACCAATCGGAATCGATGTAAAAAAACAATTTGTTACCCAAAAGTTCACGGGCTCAGACCTAATACATATATACCTTATTTTGAAAGTGGTATTTCAGCAAACTGTTCTATGGTGTAGTGGTTTACATTTTGGGCTTTTGATCCAACGACCGGAGTTCGAGTCTACACCGGGCACTAAAATGTTTTTTTTTACTTCTTTTTCTCCTTTCTCAGTTTTATTTTTATCCTTTTCCTCTATTTTAAGCTATTAGAGGCGCCTTCTATGCTACTATAAAATCGATGTCGTGACCGTGTTGGGTTGAGAGCCAATTGTTGCGTTGAGAGCCAATACACAACAATGTTTTATTTATTTTAGCGTAGAAGGCGCCTCTAATAGCTTAAAATAGAGGAAAAGGATAAAAATAAAACTGAGAAAGGAGAAAAAAAAGTAAAAAAAAAAAACATTTTAGTGCCCGGTGTAGGCTCGAACTCCGGTCGTTGGATCAAAAGCCCAAAATGTAAACCACTACACCATAGAACCGATTGTTGAAATAACACTTTCAAAATAAGGTATATGGGGGTACGTATTAGGTCTGAGCCCGTGAACTTTTGGGTAACAAACCGTTTTTTTACATCGATTCCGATTGGTAGATGAAACAATGGCACAGCAGAGTGTCAAATTCACTGGGTAGGGACGGTCTACTTTTTGTCGCCTCGTTGCTAGCAAGATCGAATTGACGTGGTAGGGGACGGTCTACTGTTTGTCGCCTCGTTGCAGGTCAGATGGACAAGAACATCCGCGAACTGACCCGAAAACTGCAAACTACGTGGCATTTTTCTCCTGTTAAAGTAAACCAGTGAAAGGGAAGCTGAGTGTGGTGAAGGACCTGTGTTTGGGCAACCGTTATTTGAAGGAATTTTGGCGATGTACGGGATTTTTGTGGGAATTTGAGGCGATTTTCTGCAGCTGATCGGCGGCTGATCGGCCTCGAGTTTGCTACCTTCCCAATAATTATTATTAGTATATACCACACCAGTGAATATCACTTTTCGCGCGGTCTGATTGGCTACTCAAACAGTGAATATGATTTCATATTCACCTCCGAGCAAAGCAGCGATCATCTCGCGCGAGTTTTTGTCCATTTGACTTTTGAGAGAAAATAAAATAACTATTTGGTGTTAGCTATTCACCTGGAGTGTGGTATATACTAAAAAACGGCGAGGTAAATATCCACCACTATTCACCAACACCGAGGTGAATAATTGTTAATTATTTTTTAATTTTTTATTTTTTTTTATTTTTTTTTATTATTGTTTTTATTTGCCTTTTTTTTTTTACTACAACAAACACAACTTTACAAGTGCAATGGTGCAAAACTAAACAACAACAAAAAGGGCTTAACTACGAATACAAAAACATATTACAATTTACACGTGCAAATTATCCTTCAGTGATTACATTTTCAGCTCGTTTTAGCCAGTCATATATGGGTTGCCATTTCGTTTGAAATTTTTCATCTTTTTGTTTGTTGATGGCAGATTCTCTTTCAATGATTGCTTTTTTACTTAAGAGGATAAGGAAGCTTTCAAAACAGAAGGGCGTATTTCTTATAAAGGATGTATACATATGAAACTTTGCAATTATCAATACATGGTTTAGCAATTTGATATTTTCAATAGGATCGACAAGACCGTACAGGATATGTGCGGTGTTTAGGTTTAACGTTTGCGATGTGTTTTTTAACCACCATTTCTTGAAATATTCCCAGAAAGTTTTGGCTTCAACACATTGGGCGAACATATGTTCTAAAGTGTGTCTCTAAACACAGAACGGGCATTGATCGCTGTCTTTTATTTTTACCTTGAAGAGGAAATCATTTGTAGCAAGAATGTTGTGGTTAATCTTGTATTGGAATATGCTTAATTTTATCTCTTTTGTAATAGCAAACGGAAGTGTGTAAATTTCTTTTAACTTATTTTCGGGTACCCTTGGCTTTTTAATTTCCTTTGAGCGGTTGGTGCTTTGAATTGTTGCTCTATGAGTACTCCGCGAGTCTTTTTGGCCGTAATATTTTGCGCGTTTGTGAAACATTCAGGAAGGTGTGGTGCGGGTACAGGTAAATTAACTGGTAATTCACGCCCATTTACTCGCTTATACGTTGTTACTGCATTTATGAGCCCTATAAACCGTATAAAAGTTGTTTTGATTTTAAACTTAGTTTGAAATTCATGATAAGTAAGCAGTTTGTGGTTATCATTACACAAATCGTCACAGCTGTATATCCCTTTTTGTAGCCATTCTTTGTAAAATACTGGGCTCCCACCTATTTTGATTTTACTATTGTTCCAAATTATTTCGTTTTCTATGGAAACTGTAGGGTGTTGTTTAAACCACTCCGATTTTAAATCCTGCCAATATACCAGAATTTGTTTGTAAAACAGTGGAAGCTCTAAAAGCGTTAGGTGTTTAACATCATAGTTGCACTTAAATAGAAAAGCGCCCCCGTATTTTACCAGGGGACTCAAGGGGATTATTTTCCATGCTGCGACACGTGTGTCTGCCAGCCTCTTTATCCAGCTGATTTTGATTGCTTTTTCAATATCACCAAAATTAATCATACAAAGGCCTCCATCTTCTTTACGCCCAATTAAAGTTGACTTTTTTATTTTAGGGGGTTTGTTTTTCCAAATAAATTTGTATGTAACTTCATCCACTTGCTTGGAATATTTTTCTGGTATGGGCAAAACAGATGCATTGTAGACTAGCTTCGATAATCCCAAAGTTTTCACTATGTTTATACGGCCATATAACGTGAGATTTCTTTTTTCCCACACTATGAGACATTTTTTAAGATGTTCAAGTTTATCAAGAAAATTGAGCTTGGTCGTTGCATCTGTATCGTAAGAAAAGTATATCCCTAGCGCCAGAATAGGTTTTTGTGGCCAGTTAAAGTCAAATGGTTTTTCACGCGACCTTCGCGCACTGCCTAACCACATTGCTTCCGTCTTAGAATTGTTTATGGTTAAGCCGGAGACACGACTGAAAGAGTTTAAGAGCTCGTTAAGATGTACTACTGACTCCATATCCCTAAGAAAACAGGTGGTATCATCGGCATATTGTGTTAGTTTAATCTCTTCTCCAAATACATCAATACCTTTTATGTTTTTGTTACTATTAATCGCAAGTGCGAGTACTTCAATCCCTAGAACAAAAAGTAATCCTGAGAGGGGGCATCCTTGTCTTACACCTCGTTCCAGGTTGAAGAAATCAGAAGCATACCCATTATTTATTATACAGCTTGAAATATCTGTATAAAATGTTTTAACCCAATGTATTAGCTCCGGACCAAACTCAATTTTTTGTAAAACTTTTTGAATGTATGTCCACTCTATTGTGTCAAAAGCTTTCCTGAAATCAAGGAACAATGCAATTCCGGACAGATTGTGATTTAAAGTGTGTTCCATTAAGTCGGAAATTAGACGGATGTTTTCCCCTATATAACGGCCTTTGACATAACCAGTTTGATTTGGGTTGATGATACTAGGCAGTACCTTTTCTAGTCTGTTAGCGATTACCTTTGTTGCTATTTTGTAGTCCACGTTCAATAGCGAGATGGGTCGCCAGTTTTCAAGAAAACATGTCTGTTTGTTTTTCTTTGGCAGAAGCGTAATGATGCCTCGTCTTTGACTAATAGATAATTTACCTGTACTGAAAGCATTGTTGAAACTGTCTACCATAAGGTGTTTTAAGTCATTCCAGAAAAAGAGGTAAAATTCCGTAGGGAGTCCGTCCGACCCTGGAGTTTTGTTGCTCTTGAACTTTTTTAATGCAGATAGGCATTCTTCTATTGTTAACAAACCCTCACAGGATTTCTTTTGTTCGTCAGATATTTTATTATTTGACTTCACATTGTTCAAAAACGTTTCTTGTTCTAGGTTTTCGTTATTGGTTTGGGAGGTGTATAATTTCTCATAAAAGGATTTTTGCTCTTTCAAAATCAATGACGGCTCATTGATTATGTCTTCGTTTATTTTAAGCTTGGTAATGTGTTTTCTGTTATAGCTTCTTTTTTCAAGACCGTAGAAATATTTTGAGTTTCTTTCTCCTCCTTCATACCATCTAACCTTACTGCGAAGTATAGTACCTTTTATTCTATCGTCTAAAAGTTTATCTAGTTTCTTTTTTAGGTGTTCTGCTTTTAACAGAAGCTCTGCGCGCTTGCCTTTGCAATCGGTATTCTCAATACTTTTCTGAAGCTCAGTCAATTGTTGGAAATATTTCTTTTCATCACTTCTCTTAGGTTTTTCTTTTCGTTTGGAATAAGACATGGAAAAATTTACGATTTCCATTTTCACTAAGTCCCAAAGTAATCCTTTGTCGGTTGTTTCGTTGTGTTTTTCCAAGAATGCACTGAAGTTGTTTTGTAGTGATTCACTGTATTGCTTATGTTTCAAAAGCTCACAGTTGAATTTCCAGAAACCTGGACCTCTCTTTGACTTATAGTCTTTGCTTTGAATTGCGATGGAAACTGCAGAATGGTCAGAAAACGGGCTAAATAAGATAGAGCAGTCTTGCGTTATTGGGAGAAAATGCGCTGACAGGAGGACATAGTCTAGTCTGCATTGCACTTTGAGACTTTTGTCCCTCCATGTATACATTTGATCATTCGGGTGTTTATCCCTCCAAATATCTATTAACTGAAAGTGCGTCATTAGTTTGCGGATCCTTTCGATAACTAAGTGTTTTGCATTAATTGGCGCGCCGCCTTTTTTATCTATGGTCGAAAGCACACAATTGAAATCGCCTGCTAAAATCATGTTTTCTTCGGGAAACTGGTTAAGTATTTCTGTCAAGTCATCTAAAAAATTGATCTGGTTTTTTTGGCTCATTTGGTAAATAAACATTGCAGAACGTGAAAACTGCCTCGTCAATTGTTGCTTGAACAATAACGTATCTTCCTTTTTTGTCATGGATTGTTTTCTCAATTGTTATGTCAAACTTGGGGTTAAACAAAACCATAACGCCTCTACTATGTTTTGTTCCGTGGCTATAAAACACGTTTCCACCCCATTCCGATCGCCAATTACATTCCACTTCCATTGAACTATATGTTTCTTGTAAAAAGGCAATTTGTATGTTTTGTTGATGAAGCCATTTAAATATTTTTCTGCGTTTGATTGCCTTATTTATACCCCTGACATTTAGAGAGACACACTTTAATTGAATAGGTGTGCTTAGGTTGCATTTCTTATCCTCTTGAGAATTTTGCTCTAATAACATTGCGAAAGGTTAAACGACCGTATATTTGCATATGACTGGCTATTTTCATATTTACAAAGTGGGAGGCGAGCAGAAACATTCTAAAACAAAATTTGACAATTACAACGCGCAAAAATACAGATCCTGATGACCATACTGTCATCATTGATCTTCCCTGGCCAGAAAACAGTGGCCTCAGAATTTGGCTGGAATTGAGCAATATAGTAGATTGGAAAAAAAAAAAAAAAAAGCTTTACTAACTCCGAGTAAACGTGTTTTAAACAATTGCCTAAATATATATTAAGTATAGACCTAAATATTAAAGAGTTGTGTAACTAACTAATCAGTGTTTAGCAGGCTCATCATCAACTGAAATGTTACTTATTAGCTGGGTCATCACCTGATGAGGGTTTTGTCGTGGCCGCTTCCTAATTCCTCTGGTTCAAACTATCTTGAGGAGGAGCAGACTATCAAACACTCGCTATAAATAGTAACGGCACCGCGCACGGGCTTTTAACCTCTCAAAGCATTTTCATCAGCTCCCTCTTGAAACTCTAGAGGAATCGAATTTACTTCGTAGATCACGCCTTCGATTCTAACTGACCTTCCAAGAACCTTTGCTCTTTTTCCTAACTCTCGTGCTTTGATCATAGCTCTCACCAGAATGCTTCTCTCTCGTTGAACCTCTCTTGGGTAATCAAGGGTGATGTACGCGTCGTTAAACCTTGAGGAAGAATTAAGCATACCTTTTTTACTCCATGTAAGATCTCTGTCTTCGCGGGACAAAAATCTTGCTATGATTGGTCTGGGTCTTGCTCTAATGACCTTTGGTTTCCCAACGCGATGTACCGCATGGAAGCGAATTGCATCACCGTCAAGTGCTAGGTCCGTACTTAATATGTCTTTGATAATTTCTTTACAGTTTTCCCCTTCTTCTTCCGGAATGTTCTTAAAATTTAAGTTTTCCCTCCTGGAGTAGGATTCCAGTCGTATTTGTTTTTCCCTTCCTTCGTGGACACATTTTTCCAAGACATCGATTTTAGTCTGTAGAGCTTTCTCGACAGCCTCTTTAGCGTTAACGGCGGCTTTGAGGTCATTTATCTCGGCCCAAGCATTTTCAAGAGATGTCTCCACTTCAGAGACAATTACCTGTATTGCTTGTACTTGGGACTGGACTTCATGTCTCAAGATGTCCATGTCACAGTGAATTCGTTGGAAACTGTCGTCCATTTGCTTCGCCATGTTGTTTAATTTATCCATGATAGTGGAGTTATTTGGTTCGTGCTCGTCGGCCATCTTTGTTTGTTCACTTGGCGAAGTTGGCGAAGTTTCCATGTTCTGCTTCTTTGGTCCTGTTGTTGCTGTACCAGGTTCTGGGCTGGACGAGCTCCTTAACGGTCTTTTCTTCCTAAACATGGAGTTAGGCTCTTTTACTTCATTTGCGGAGTTAAAGCTTTTTTTTTTTTTTTTTTTTTACCGGAGCTCACGAAACACGTCTGTTACCCATGCCGTCGTCCGTCGTCCAATAATTATACTAAGGGAAGGAAAATTACTGTAACTCACTCAATATTGAACGGAATGGCTTGAAACTTCACAGAAACTGAAAGGAACACACAAGAGACAGGTAAGACTATTTTGACGATTTACTGAATTTTATTTTAGAGCAAACGGCCATTCGAACTAAAACTCCATACATTTACTGTAATTTCAAATATCCGGGAAATAACCGTTTTACGCATAATGAGCCTGGGGTACCTGTGACGGAATCAACGGAATCACCTCTAAACTGTCTAAAAATACATCTCTGAGTATTAATATAATACCTTTGAGTTCCTGTTTGAGTTCCTGTTTACTGGATTGCACAACACATTCTGTGGTATACTCCTATACTGTCAACAGTCTATACAGTCTGCATAGTATATAGTTCATCTGCATCTGTTCATCGCGATTAATTTCCTCCCCATGTCGTGGCATATAAGTAGAATTTTCCCCACTATTCTGGTCTGTGGTATTCTTCTTTTACCGATAACTAAGTTTATCTCATCTTTCGCGTCGCAAGATCTACCAAGCCTGGTTTAAGCCACAGGAAGCCCATTTGTAAAATACTGAACTAGTAATCGAGGTGGTATCAAAATGATTGGGATGAATTAATTTTGGTGTCTTCAATACGTATGATCTTTATAGATTGTGTCAGTTGAATCCAGTAACAATATTTACAACGAGTATCTGCTCCTCGCATGTTAGGATAGGAGAATCATTTCTCCCAACCCAGAGGCGGATTCAGGCTTTTGTGAAAGGGGGTTGAGCGAGACAGGGGGGTACTCCTTTAAATTTAGTATGGGAGTGTGCCACTGAGTCGCTGAGACCCTGACCCTGTTTCAGACAAAAGAAAGATAATTTTGCAACCCTGTTCCAGACTGTTATTGTAGTCATAAATTGCCGATATAATAACTCTTATTGCAATAAATGGTAATGTATACAATGGATGTGCTTCAGTGGTAATCAGAGAAATGGGGCACGCAACTACTCACTCTACGACATAAGCGTGCTGCTCACACTCACTTGGCGTTGCATGACAAACAACGGTTTTTCTAGCGGCAGACTTGTTCGTGAATAATCGAGGATTCTGAGTAAAAATCGACCCTGTTCCATAGCCAAACTCAACGTAAAATATACCCATGTCCCCGACAGAAACTGATTTGTATACCCTGTTCCAGTCTCAGAGGGCAAAAACCATACCCTGTTGAGCGGCACATCCCAGTATAGGCCATATGGGAGTACCCATCCCTCCCCCTGGACTGCTTACAACCGGGTTTCCTGTGGTTTGAACCTGGCTAGGCTCCTCACAACTCGCTTGGCGTTGCGTGACAATTAAACAACGGTTTTTACAGCGGCAGACTTGTTCGTGAATAATCGAGGATTCTGGGTAAACAATCGACCCTGTTCCAGAGCCTATCCCAGACAGAAACAGTGATTTGTATATCCTGTTCCAGACTCAAAGGGCAACGCGGCACATCCCAGTATAGGCCATATGTGGGAGAACCCCCCCCCCCCTTTTTTTTACCGGGACTGCTTACAACCGGGCGTCCTGTGGTTTGAACCTTGAAAATGTGGTTCTTTTCAAGTATTTTTATAGCAGATCTTTCGACGGGAAAGATAAGATAAACTTAGTTATCAGTAATAGAAGAATACTGCAGACCAGAATAGCGGGGGAAATTCTACTTACAGGCGACAACATGGGGGGAAATTAATCGCAAATCCGATCTTTGATGTGGCAAACAGATGCAGATGACTATATATACACTAATACAGTATAGTCAGTAAGCTTATACCATACTACGAGTACGACAGAATGTGTTATGCGATCCAGTAGACAGCAAAGGAACTCAAAGGTATTATCAGTTAATACTCAGATGTATTTTTAGACAGTTTAGAGGTGATTCAGTCAATTCCGTCGATTCCGTTGATTCCGTCGATTCCGTTAAATCAAGATGTCGGGAAAGAACAGTTCCTTGAAGAGAGTATAGTGACAGTTTTACCACTGAGTGTGAATGAATAATCGATTATCAACAACCCTGCAAACGTGACTCAGGTGACATGATAAAACGTACATGTTTACAGAACAGCCAGCTGGTTACTTTGCAGGACACTTTCAATCCATTTCCAGTTGTTTTCCTTGCGAATTTAAGGTCTTTGCCAAAGACAAGCCCTCTATTGAAACTCATCAACAATCAACCATCGCGAGTCCAAAACAGAAACAAAAATTCTCTGATGAGTTACTTATGATAATTATGTTAAATTATAAAATATGAACCAATCAAAGATCACTATCAGGTTTTCTGGTAGTGACATCACTGGACGGCATTATCGGCTATTTGGATTCAGACGTATCTCGATCTCGGGAGGAATGAACCAGAGGAGACAGCTGAAATTCAGGCTAATTAAAAGCTAAAAAGTAGGTAGTTACAAGAATATGTTAAAATCCCATACATGAAGGGACTTTTTGGGACAACAGGCAACAATTTTTAATCTGACATCCAGTGGAAATCTGATGGTTTCAGGCTTCTACTGACATCCCTGTATGCAAAAGTAACCATCATAATTGAAAGGCTGTGTGCAAAACGGGTGTAAGTGAGTCTTGACCACATTCTAAATTCTCCCTTAGAAAACAAAGAAATTGAAGGAGAATTTAGAATGTGAACAGGAGAAACTTTGCACACCGCCCTTCAATTAGTACATGTAATTTGCTTTAAATGTTTTAACGTACATTGAAGATTTGCAATTAAAGGCTCGGCTCTTCTCCTTTGAATTTCCTTCCCATGTTTGGATAACTGTAGGATTTACACTCAAAGAGTTGGCTATCTCCAGTACCAACTCTAGTAATAATATCACTGATCAAAGTTAAGACTGCTAGCACATCCCTTCAATTCATCCCTTCTACATCAATTCATGAAGCAAAAACAAAGGCAATCACCGACCGATAAGTGATCTTTAAATCTGATACAGATTTTATCCTGATTTACATAAACTTTGGCTTAGATTTTCTCGGCCAAAATAAGTTGTTTCGCCAAAATAACTGAAAACATGACTCTACATGTACATCTAGATGTTTGATAAGTAAGACAAAGAAGCTTTCAGCTCGAGTTTGTAAATCGGATAAAGATCGGCCACTCATTCTTTATCTATCACCTAAAGAGTGATTTTCAAAGTCTGCAATAATCATGTAAATCGAAGAATATAATATACTCAGATACAGCAGTCTCCTTTTATTCTGAATTAGTTTTTTAGTGGTTTCAGTCAGACATGCTACGTACGTACTGTACTGCTGCTCAAATAATAAAATTGACTGGCAAAAACAGCGAGACTAACCCTGATGCATCCCTATATAGGGAGTAATTGAAGGGCTGTGTGCGTGCCTGACAATGGCCTTTGAAGTAAGTCCTGATCACGTTCTAAATTCTCCCTTGGAAAACAAAAAACTTGAAGGAGAATTATTTAGAATATGATCAGGAGTCACTAAAAATAATGCCCTTGTGACACAGAGCCTTTATTAGGAGGCAGAGCTGCCCAAAAATATGATCCTTTTCAATGACAGCATGGTCAGTATGAAACTTACAAAAGAGTTGGCAGTCACTACTTACATACCCAGCTAATTACATGTATGTGTACCATGTCTAGTCATCGTTAGACATCTGGAACCATGGTTAGCCATTTAAAAAAATTGGAATATCTAGAAGAGACTTGTTAGCAGTCTATATGTATGACCAATGGTGACTCTGGAGTATGTTAAATATTTTCCCTGGCTGGTGAAAATTCAGAAATATGTGACTGAATACAAAATCTAATAAATAAGGAATATTTTCCACCAGTACATGTATGTCCCTGTGAGACTGATGGAATAAGATTTGTTTGAAGAAGCCTATCCAGTGCCATTGTTGGGGGCCTCGAAAATGAGGATTTAGAAATTTGAGCTTGCATAACATCTTGGTTGGTGAGATTCTTGAATCTACATTTTTTTATTGTTGTGCTTACCTAGTAATTTTACTTGCCCTGGTTATTTAATTTTTGTTTACATTGTGACAACCTTTTCCTGATTCCCAGGGTGGTCGCGTACATTATCTTCAACTGTATTATTTTACAAATCCTGCCAAGAAATGGAATTTTCTTTCCTTAATATAAACCAAAAATCTCTTACATGCTCAGTGCTCGCTTTTCACTTTCAGATTTGGGGGAGCATGTCTCCCCCTTTTCCTGGGACACAATATTATTGTAGCCTCCTCTTGGAATGAGAGGAGAGCCTTTTTGCATCCCTTCAAAACATCAATGTTGTGTGTTTCAAACAGACTGGACGAAAGCCAGGATGAAGTGTGATACATTTCTCCATTTCCTTGCAACACTGCGCCTCTCCACTTTTGAGACTGGACAGTGTGGTTAGAGGGGGGATCATTTTTTTATAAAGCACATTGGAATTCGAACTAAATCCTATTTGCTAAATTATCTCGGTTCCAGTTCTGCAGCTGGGTAAATTATATATAAATTATGTACAGTTCTCGATGATGATTCTTTCTAAATTTTCCAAGTCACGTTTTTTTCGGGTTTCCTTGGAACACACACTAAATTTTTAACCCATGAATAATGATTAAATTAAAAGTCCTTTGACTTTTCCTGGTTTATATCTGTGGCCTGAATATGTTGAATACATGTACACTGTACCTAGTTTTATGTACTAATACATGTATATAAAAATTACTTTCCATTTTCTTATAGATTTCTCAGAGGTGTTTCATACAGAGAATTTTCGCAACTCACCTATATGGTTACTCAGATGGAGTACGAATATCCCACTACCATCATGTTCGTGTAACATGCATTAAAAATCGTCGCGAAAAATCGTCGTTAAAAATCGTCTCGTGTAACATCACCTTTAGTCAGCATACTCTGCATTGGTGCTGGGGTCATTTGCTACAGTTCTTGGATAGCACCAGAAAGTTGATCTTTTTCGAGCCCCAAGGAAAGTCTGGTAAATTTGTTCAACATAGTCTACAAAAGAATACAAAATAATTAATTTACTCTTTAGTAGGAGAAAGACTAAGTTGTTGTTCCTTTGTCTGAAACTGAGATTGCCCCTCTTCCATCCCCTCTCCCACTTCAAATCCCGGTTCACTTGAAGTGCTTGAAGTGGAAGCTGGTGAAGTGGAAGCTGGTGAAGTGGAAGCTGGTGAAGTGGAAGCTGGTGAAGTGGAAGCTGGTGAAGTGGTGGAAGCTGGTGAAGTGGTGGAAGCTGGTGAAGTGGTGGAAGCTGGTGAAGTGGTGGAAGCTGGTGAAGTGGTGGAAGCTGGTGAAGTGGTGGAAGCTGGTGAAGTGGTGGAAGCTGGTGAAGTGGTGGAAGCTGGTGAAGTGGTGGAAGCTGGTGAAGTGGTGGAAGCTGGTGAAGTGGTGGAAGCTGGTGAAGTGGTGGAAGCTGGTGAAGTGGTGGAAGCTGGTGAAGTGGTGGAAGCTGGTGAAGTGGTGGAAGCTGGTGAAGTGGTGGAAGCTGGTGAAGTGGTGGAAGCTGGTGAAGTGGTGGAAGCTGGTGAAGTGGTGGAAGCTGGTGAAGTGGTGGAAGCTGGTGAAGTGGTGGAAGCTGGTGAAGTGGTGGAAGCTGGTGAAGTGGTGGAAGCTGGTGAAGTGGTGGAAGCTGGTGAAGTGGTGGAAGCTGGTGAAGTGGTGGAAGCTGGTGAAGTGGTGGAAGCTGGTGAAGTGGTGGAAGCTGGTGAAGTGGTGGAAGCTGGTGAAGTGGTGGAAGCTGGTGAAGTGGTGGAAGCTGGTGAAGTGGTGGAAGCTGGTGAAGTGGTGGAAGCTGGTGAAGTGGTGGAAGCTGGTGAAGTGGTGGAAGCTGGTGAAGTGGTGGAAGCTGGTGAAGTGGTGGAAGCTGGTGAAGTGGTGGAAGCTGGTGAAGTGGTGGAAGCTGGTGAAGTGGTGGAAGCTGGTGAAGTGGTGGAAGCTGGTGAAGTGGAAGCTGGTGAAGTGGAAGCTGGTGAAGTGGAAGCTGGTGAAGTGGAAGCTGGTGAAGTGGAAGCTGGTGAAGTGGAAGCTGGTGAAGTGGAAGCTGGTGAAGTGGAAGCTGGTGAAGTGGAAGCTGGTGAAGTGGAAGCTGGTGAAGTGGTGGAAGCTGGTGAAGTGGTGGAAGCTGGTGAAGTGGTGGAAGCTGGTGAAGTGGAGGAAGCTGGTGAAGTGGAAGCTGGTGAAGTGGAAGCTGGTGAAGTGGAAGCTGGTGAAGTGGAAGCTGGTGAAGTGGAAGCTGGTGAAGTGGAAGACTTCGGTTCCAAAGTATCCCTTGATGTCAAGATCTCTCAAAACCTAAAAAGACAGAGTAAGCTTTTGATGAAATCAATGGCAAGTTACAAATCAGTGGAAGCTGGGTGGAAGGAAAGCAAAAACGAACACTATGCTACATACATGTGCCGCGTTATTTCTCACCTTGTGGCGCGTCCTTGACGATGGTTTCTCTGGCTCTAGCAGTTTGCTATGAACAGACGGAAGGCAACAATCCCGATATCATCAGACTTAAGACGGGATAAACAGCCTTCTTTTGACCCTCGATAATAGTAAACTTCCTTACAAAGTCATCTGGCTTAAAATAGTCCGAACATCCCATTCCCAGTGAGTGAGTGACTTGGCACGCTTTAGTTTAGACTCGCGAAGTCAATTCATCTTTTTCTCATTTTCTTGGCTTCTAGTCTTCGATCGTCCGCGAAAGGGATCTTGTGGAGTCCAATGCCTTTCTCTGGGTCAGGAAAATGTGTACAACCACAAACAACACAAAGATAAGGTATAATTACTTCAATAAGATTTGGACTTTCGCTTTCCGAAAATATATACAACAACAGAGTGATATATAAGTATTTCACATGTACTCCCATGACGACACAGCCCAATATTTGGCTTCAGTCTTTTTCACGGCCCTGACTTCCACAGGCAACCCAAATTGCTATTTTATGGCAAAAACAAATAGTAAATCTGCTCAGATCGAACTTTTTCTTATGTCATTCGACAATCTCGTTCCCAGAGCCCGCGCGTTTTTCGGCCAGCGGTGACCAAACGCTTTGAGGCTCTGGGATAATCCATAACCGGAAGCAGGATTTTATGCTTCCGGTTTAAGAGCGCATGCGTGTAAGGTCGTTTACTGAGCATGCGTCGTATATCTAATGTACTATGAATATGCGCAGAGAAAGCAACCGCTGTGGTAATAAGAGCGCTGGCTTACTAAATTGATAAAATGGCCGACGGCTGAGAAAAAAATGTTGTTCGTCCGTCTCGTGGGGAAAAAAAGAGAAAAAGATCCTAACGACAGTGGAACTGCTAAAGGTACCTTTTTGCCAATCGATACTAGGTTCCCTCAGAGACAAGAAAGCTATGATTTAAACTGCCGTGCTCCAAAATTCACGAGGAGGCGCTAGGTCTTAGGACTCGGGATGCAGTAAGTGGAGTTTGCTGAGAAACATGATATCAAAACTTTTAAAAATATACACGGTGTTGGTCCGAACAAGAAGTTTAATTGCTCCACGGGCAGTCCTTTTCGTGTCTTGGACGTGTAATTTTCTTGAATCGGTTGAATAAATGTTGTTTTACTGATGTGGTATAGTTATCGTTGAATATTTCGCGGTGTAACATCGCCGGGATATCGATAGCGGATATAATTGAAACGTTTATTTATTTTGTTACTTTGCCTTTGGTTGATTGTTTTATATAATATTCAAATATAAGTTACATGTTATTCCGTTTACATAAATTTACAATCAGCCTTGATTTTTTCCCGGTGAGTTTTAATAAGCTTAATTACTTTGTGCTAGAATTAACTTTTAATACTCTTCTTTAATTAGGAAACTTTGCATTCCTTCACCTTAGTACAGGCTTATGTTGTATCAAATATATTTTATTCATTTAAATCTTAAAGAATGTAATGTACCTATCAATGGGGAAATTTCAGTCAAATTCTCAAGGGTGGTGAAACATTGCTTGTTTAATTTTTAATCAAAATGTACCACCCAGGACCGAGTTGTTCGAAGTAAGGGAAAGCACTACCCCGGGGTTAAATTGCTAACCAGAGGGTAAACTGTACAGATTTAGCACTATCCTAGGGATAAAGTTACCCTTGCTTCGAACAACTGGGCCTTGGTCCAGAAAGACTACAAGCTTATGCAGAAATCTAAAAGAGCGAGCTCAAGCACAGGAATAATAATATTGTAAAATATATATATAGTTCTTTAGAAATGGCTTCAATTTGTTTAACCCAAATCTGAATGAGAAAACCATGCTTAAAGCCTTCTATTTTGGGAAATATAACACCAAGGCCTTGTTTTAAGATGTTCTGTTTGTCTTACTGGGAACTTACTCAGAACTATGAAGTGCAACAAAAATATGATGCTCGGTAACCATTATTGAAGGTTGGGCCCATACTTTTTCTTTTCCCAGTCAAAGTCTTCTACAGTTTGTAATGCCTTGACCCTGGGCCACAATTCAGGATCAAATGCCTGACTCTGGGGATTCAGGGGTGGATTGAAATGGGGTGCACCATATGAGCACCATAGATAGAGGGGGTTGGCCCCCAATTTTTTTTTGAAAATCAGGTCTCTGAAGTAGTATTTTCTGAATTTTGATACCACTTGAATCTCAAAAGGGGGTACATCCTCCAAATCACCTTGCCCTCCCATAGATCTGTCCCTGGAGATGGCGAGGTCTAGCAAGTATAAGTGGGTCAGATGTTCTTTCCTAGTTCTTTTACAATCCAGGGTGGAACTTAATATATATAGTTGGTACAATGCATGTGCAGCCATGGGGTCCTAAATCAGACCCAGTTTTTCACAAGTTCGCTCCAAACCCTGTATTTCCAAGTTGTTGTGAAAATGAACCCATTTTCAACCTGATTGATTATTTTGAGCTGTTTATATAAACTCAGAATTCCACAGTTTTACACAAAAGCTAGACCCTCTAAAGTAGGTTCAAATCTGACACACAATATATATCATAAGTAACTTAGTGTGTCCCTGGAAACAGTCAACTGCTGGACCACACCATGTACATTGTATGTTCACAAGCTGCCATGTTAGTGTGAAGTCTGAATGTACACATATATATATATTTATTTCTGCTACACAAATGTTTGAATATTTCCTACTAGACATGCTGGAATTCTGATAATGCAAATATTATTTCAATGGCAGATAACTGATTGATAGGCCCTTTGCAGGGCCTGGTCGCGTGACCTTTTTAGCCTGTCAATAAAAAAAAAGTTGGCGCTAGAACAACATGAATGCCAGAAATGAAAAGAGCAAGCCAAAATTAGTAAAAAGCCCAAGTTTAGGTTCATATCTTTAAAACTGAAGGAATGGAAGACGTAAAAATTTTTTAAACCTATTTTTAGCGTATTGAACTTCAATGGTAAAATTCAAAGAAATGAAAAACAAAAATTGAAAGTGTGTTTTTCCGAAGATTGGAGTCAATAGGCCCTTTGCAGGACCTGGTGATGTCAATCAAAAACAATTTTTTGAAAACTCTATAATTTAGCTTAATTTAATAGAGTTTGTGAGGCTTTTTTTGCTGACTGGTATGGCTTGTTACGGCACAAACTCTGTTAAATTAAGCTAAATTATAGACTTTTCAAAAAATTGTTTTTGATTGACATCACCAGGTCCTGCAAAGGGCCTATTGACTCCAATCTTCGGAAAAACACACTTTCAATTTTTGTTTTTCATTTCTTTGAATTTTACCATTGAAGTTCAATACGCTAAAAATAGGTTTAAAAACCCTTCCAGTTCGCAATTAAAATCTATTAAAAGCAAACACAATTTAATCAATCCAACTACCATGTTTGTTTACAGAAAACACATCAAGTGACTGACAGTGAACCCACGTGGCATTCTGACACTGCATTTCTCTTTACAATTTTGCAGCACCAATCCCAAAATGAATTGTGGGTAATGGACAAAAATCCCATTGTCTACTGTGCCAATTTGGGTTAAATACATAGTACTACCGGTAACTCAACTAACCCCCCACCCCCCTCCCCCCTCAGTCCAAGTTTGGCTAGCCCTGTTCAGTTACAAACTGCCAAACCATAAAGTCAATCGCTCAAGCTTTCCCCAGAATGTCATTTGGGAAGATTCTGTGGCTTTGCCGATGACCTGCAGCAATTTCTCTTGTAGGATTTTGAATGGAAACTGCTCTAATTTGGTCAAATAGGCCACTGGTAGAAAGCCAAAGGACATCCTGAGGTCTGAGGGTGCATGGCTGAAAAATACTTGGCTTGCTTTTAGTAGGCTTTGTGAGGAGTTTTCATTGGGGTTTTCTCTTGCATATCTGCATTTGACACACCAATTGGTGATATTTTTACTTGTGAGATTGTAGGAAGAAAAACCCTAAGGTGATGTAATATATCCACTTCCACCACAGTGCAAGTGCAAAGGAGCAGAAAAATAAAGTGTGCAGGCTGACTGGTAGGGATCGAGCAAAGCAGCCTATACATCTGTTGAAGTGATCAAAACGTCCTTGTTTGACAATCAAATACTTGCATTGGTTTCCAATAATTATGACTGGCATCTAAAGGTATAAAGAAAATAATTTATCACTGGTAATGGCTCTATCGATTCCAAATCTGCCCATCTTCCCAGCCATACATTTTGTATGTGGGGTATTGACTGAGTTTCTGTCCCAGGGATGGGGCATTTGCCAGCAAAGAAAAGTTGGGAGGTGGGGAATTGGTCAAAGAGAGTCAAAATAGTAAGTGTTTATAACATGGTTGCCACCCATCAAGAAAAAAAAATTCCCCGACCAGAAAACAATTTTCACTGACCATATAATAACACTGTTCAACATTCCCTCATCCAAAACAAACAACATTTAATATCAAAACCTGTAGCCTCCCCTCGCAGACACTTTGAGGCATGAGAGGCCATCATGTAAACCTAAATATAAAATTCCCCGACTTCTTCGTGACTTTGACAAGAAATTTAGAATTTCTCTGACCAGATGAAAAATTCCCTGACCTTGAAAAACATTTTTTTTCCCTGACTTTTCCCTGACCTGTGGCAACCTAACCTGAGTATCAGGCCTTCCCCTCCCCTGATACTCAGGTTAGTGGCAACCCTGTATAAGAGATTTATACTTGTTCCAAAGCCCACAGAGGGGCATATGCATAGCTTAGCTGACCCCCACGAGACTGACCCAATGAGGCACTTGCAATGCTCTGAATTAAAAAATGTCAAGTGCCCCACAAATGCCGGGGTGGGGGAGTTATATGTGCAATAATAATAACTATTAACGTGTCTAAAGGTATTTAGCAAAAAAAAAGGGAATTGGGGACACAAATTAAAGAGTAAATTAAAACAATCTATGTATCTATATCTATGATTAAAAAGGTAAAACTGATGCTACGTCGACGACACTAAGTTATATATGTCATTTCGACCTCAGGACTCTGGAAATTCCATAGCTGCTATGAATGAAGACCTTGTCAGCATTCGTAACTGGTGCTTTGATAATGGACTGCTTTTAAACCCTGATAAGACCAAGCTAATTATATATGGAAGTAGACAGATGACAGCAAAAATCCCGGAATTTCGCCTATCACTATTGGGAAAAGACCTTGAACCCTCAGAGACTGTAAAAGATCTCGGAGTGATTTTTGACAAAAATCTCACCTTCAATGAACATACCATTAAAACTGTCTCCTCATGCATGTCCGCATTGGGACAAATAAGTCGTGTAAAACATGCATTTAGGAAAGATACACTTATTACTATAATTAATTCTTTAGTATTTAGCAAATTATACTACTGTTCTTCAGTTTGGGCAAACACCACTGACACTAATATAAAGAAGCTGCAAGGCATTCAAAATTTTGCAGCTCGTATAGTTTATAACACTAGAAAATATGATCACGTAACACCTGCTCTGAAGAGCCTTAAATGGACCCCTGTAAAATCCAACCTATATTTAAGAGACGCCGTTATGGCGTTTAAGTGCATGACTGGTCTTGCACCTAATTATTTATGTAATCAATTTATTTCTAGAGGTAGTATCAGTGGTCGAGTGACCCGTAATTCACAACAGCTGAATATACCACTTTGTAAAACAGCAACTGGCCAGAGGTCTTTTTATTATCGTATTGTCAGCTTATGGAACGCTATTTGCCCTAAAATTAAATTAAGTCCTTCTGTACTGAGTTTTAAACGTACTCTTAAATTATATCTTTTAAAACAATTTTTGTCTTGAGTTTATTTAGGCCAATTATATATATTTAAGTTTTTATTCTAGTTTGTGTATTTTATATAGTAGATTTTTAATAGTTTGTACATATATAATCATAATTATATAATTAATTTATTATTTATTGGATCAATTGTCACTGAAAAACCCCTATGGGGAGTTGTCAATAAAGTATTGTATTGTATTGTATGGATATACACATTCTTCTGTGACCTAATTCTAACTAAGTTGTAAATACATATATCTGTATGTCTATCTGTGACTTAAAAACATTGATAAAATAGAATAAAATAGAACAGTATAAAATAGAAATAGTATAAAATAGAATCAGTATATTACATGTTGCTGTCATCATTGTGCTGAAGTGGACTTTCTCAGCTTTCTTCTGCTCAAGGCTGAATGATAGTTATTATTCATCTACTACATGTAGGCCCGGGATGTAGGCCTAATAGTAAATACTTTATATGCAAAGATAAAACACGTTTTATTCTTGGTTTCACTTTACAAAAGAGATGCACACACGTTTTATTCTAGTTTTCACTCAGTTTTTATTTCCGCATCTGCCCAGAGTATAAAGTCAGGTATTCAACACTAAATCAGCAATTTACCTAGTGGCAATTTTTCTCTCGCAGTTCTAATTAATCTGGTAAATATTTTAGCAGTTGAATTTCGTCAACGATAATCAAAGCTTATCTCCCGAACATCTGACCTGACATATCGTTCTTAAAAGCCTTCAGAATGTGTCTCTTCTTGATTTTTTATCCAGACAGTTGAACACGATGATTACTTACTTGACTGCAGCAACAGCAAGAATGACAAACTTGATTTTTAGCGATTTTTTCACCACTTTTTAGGCTGGTCTTTATATGGCCGATCGCACGAAGCCCTGTGGAGGAGGCTAACGAAGCCATGGCGTCGTTGTGAATTTACTTCCGGTGAGATATGCTAGCCAATCAAATTTGACCTCGATGTTGATTATCCCAGAGCTCTGTATCTTGGCGTTGGCCAGAAGATCGCGGGCTCTGGGAACGAGATTGGTCATTCGACATCTAATTTTATTGACAATTTTTATAAATTGAAACATTTTTGGGCTCATGCACTTTAAGCGAACTGCGCTTTCAAAGCACTGCTAAAATGGTTTAAAAACGTTGTCCACTGGGAACGAGCTTGATCGCGATGCATGGCCTGGATGCATGCCGATCGGCAGAACGCATGCCTTTTGGTGCCGCTGACAAGTAACACCAGTGTCGCATGGTACACCAATAAGTCCGTGTCCACATCACCAACATGAGGCTGACATCATAGTAGAACCGACAGCCGCGATGAGTCACTAAAAACGTCTGCAAAGGAGGCTACGATGAAACCGATCATTTATCGTATTCTGTGTAGACGTGGTTCTAAGAAAACGAGATGTATTGAATTGTTATTGTCATCACTTGTATGCTGTTTGGTGTTCAAGCTTCGAGGTTTAGTTGTGTATGAACTAAACAATTATTACAAGATACACTTTCTGCACCGAACGAGACTCATCTCAACAAAACAGTGCCCCAGTTCTAGAATACAACTTCTTGTCCTCGCTTCGAGTAATGTTGGACATTTTGATCGACGGAACGACATTCGCAAAAGTTGGGGGCCAGACTTCTCAGTTCTACCAAGGTGGCGAACTCTGTTTTTGCTCGGTAAAAACCAGAACAGTGCAGAGATGGAACGCTTGGAAGTTGAGGAAAAAATTTATGGCGACCTCATCTTGAGTAATTACGAAGAGAGTTTCTTCAACATGAGCTTCAAAGTAGCTATGGGATTTGAGTGGGCACTGAGGTACTGTCACTTCGACTTTCTTCTCAAATCTGACGACGATACATATGTGAATACTCAAGGAATACTATCACTTCTAAAACGCCACGACACCATGCGATACAACCTATACACAGGTAATATAATGTATGGAAGCCCGGTTTTACGAGAAGGGAGATATGCTGTATCTAAAGAGGAACTGAACAAGACCATTTATACTCCTTACTGCAGTGGGGAAGGGTACATATTATCAGCTGATGCGGTGAAGAAAATCATGGATTTGTACGATGTGAAAAGACCCCTGAAGATCGATGATGCCTACATTGGAGAACTTGCTAACAGGGCGGGAATTCATATCACCAAGAACTCAAACTTTAGAATGTATGAGAACAAATGCCTCTATCGTAATGAGACTCTAGTGCAACACCCAGCCAGGGGAACATGCTTACACAAGTTGTTCCTAGAAAAGATGAAAGTTCTTGCTATTATAAATTCATGAATTACGCTTTTGAACACACAACTGGCATCGGCTCGCACTATGGACTAGGGAACGACTAAACTTGAATCAAACTCGGCAGACTACAATGGGCGATTGCACAAAAAAAAAAAAAAAAACCCTATTGAGGAACCTTGGAATTCCAGGGGAGGGGGTTATTTTTTTGAAGTGGATTTCCAGGGGAAGGGGTCGATTTTTCATGTGGATTTCCAGGGGAAGGGTACCTTTCTTTGTGAATTCCAGGGGCTTAAGGACATTTTTAATCAAAAATATGTGGAATTCCAAGGGAGGGGGTTCATTCAAGATGGCAATTCCATGGGGGAATGCCATAGTTTACAGGTTTTGCGGAAATTCCAGGGGAGGGGTAAGAAAAGGGCAAATCCGACGTTCCTCAATAGGGGGGGTTCGTTTTTTTTTGTGCAATAGCCCAATGCAGCAGTGGAATTGAATGCGGATTACTGCTGCATGCCAACATTAAGCCGTGGTCAAACAATCCAACATTGTTCGATAGTTTCGCCGGGGTTTTAATAAACAACTCAGTTACTCCAGGTCTCCAAAACGCTGAGCTGAACGCTCGGAAAGTCACTAATCACACGTGGAGCAAGATGTTTCTATTAACTCTTTGTCGTCCGATCGTGTGTGAGCTCAATTGGTGAAATCCTGATTGCTAACTAAACCCTCCCCCCCCTCAGTTCCAGTTTTGCTAGCCCGGGGTAATTAAATACTGCTGACTTGTTAAGCCAAGGGCTCAAACTTGCCCCACAATGCCATTCGGGAGAATTCTACGTACTGGTCGACGGTAGGTATGGCTGCTTCGGTAGGGTTTCCAATGAAATGTGCTCTAATTTTGGAGAAAAATGCCACTGTCAGAGAGCTTGAAGACATCATTAAGTCTGAGGATGGCTGAAAAGTACTTGGTTTGCTTTTAGTAGGCCTTATGAGGGGATTTCACAGGGTTTTTCCGTTGTGTTTGTGATTTCAGAGACAGGAAAAAATTCTTCAATGAAAGCCTTGAAATCCTGCAGTTGGCATTCTCTTACCCCTGCTCAACCTATTAGGATGTGTTTTTGAGTGCATATCACCGCTCTCGGTTGTAGTGGCTACCCTACCGGGGGGACCCTTTGTGATTTTTTTGTCCATTACCCAGCATGCAATTGGAGGTGGGAGCAGGAAAATGTGGTCGAGTGAAATGCAGTGCAAATATCGGCGTGGTTCACCGTCGCTTGGTGTGTTTTGTGAAAACAATCCTGCTGGTTGGAAAGATTAAACAAGGTACTGAAACGACTGAGTGGTTATTTTGTGTTTGCTCTTGATTTCAAGTGCGAACGGGAAGGTTTTTTTGAGCCGATTTTCAGCTCCTCGAAATTCGTGAAAATCGAAGAAACGAAACAATCGCCAAAACAAATGAGCTTTTCTCCATAGTGAAAGAGGCGAGCGATCCCTGTTATAGCTCTGACTTTGAAGCCATACATCCCTTCACATAATATCGCAACATCGTCTTTCCAGCATGTCTAGATGTGATGCAATATTTTTTTCTCATATAGGTGTCAGGGGACCTATATTTACAGGCTCGGACGGTAAAGAGTTAAACTAGGTTTTTTGGTAAAATTAATCTCGTTTTTGTGTCTACTGCTTCTTAGAATGTGTCTGTCTGTCTGATGACGCGCGTAAGTGTGTTAACATTGTCGATAAGTGGTCGTGAAGTTTTATTCGGGATCAATTAAATATGTCGATGGCGTTCGTGCTTTACTCGGAATCTTCATAATTTAGAGACAATATCCAATCAAAAATGGAAATGAAGAGGACGATTATATGCCGATAGTTCACGAGGTCGCGAGTTGGTCGCTTTGGAGACTTGCAAAGAGCGGTGAGTAATATTCTTATTTTATCATGAATTTCCTAAGATTTACAAACTTGATTAGCTACAGCTTTCGCAGAGTGTGTGTAACCGGTCAAATGAAAGGTTTTCAAAGGTACTTTCAAGTTCTAGGTCGATGTTGAAATTGAATATCAAAGTGAGAGTGACGGCCTCGTGTACTTGGAGTTGGAGAGCAAGTGTAAATAACAATGTTTCTGTCCACCATTTAGCCAGAACAAATGAGCCTCTTTGCAGCTTTGGGTAGTATCGTCGTGTACGGGTTCAGGGCCGTAGCATGCCCTGAAAAACTGGGGGGGCACAAAGTCATTTCGCAACCTAACCCGTGGGTTTCCGAGGGGGCCAGGTACCTTGTTTGTTTGTTTTTGGAAAACATTTGGGGGGGGGCACGAGCCCCCCCGGCCCCTAAGGGCGCTACGGCCCTGGGGTTAACCAAGTACGTCATTATTGTAATGTCATCGGGTTATGAACAAACAACGTCATAATAATCATCGGAAGAGCCGATGTATCCTTGTAGTCGGTTCCATTCGTGCCGGAAGTATAAACTGTACCCTTATCATACCATAGTGAAATTCTCGGTGACACTGTGACAGTGCCGGAAGTAAACCGTACCTTCTCATATATACGGACCATAGTGAAATTCTCGGTGACAGTGCCGGAAGTAAACTGTACCCTTATCATTCCATTAATAGTGAAATTCTCGGTTACACTGTGACAGTGCCGGAAGTAAACCGTACCTTATCATATATACGGACCATAGTGAAATTCTCGGTGACACTGTGACAGTGCCGGAAGTAAACTGTACCTTATCATACCATATTGAAATTCTCGGTGACACTGTGACAGTGCCGGAAGTAAACTGTACCTTATCATATATACGTACCATAGTGAAATTCTCGGTGACACTGTGACAGTGCCGGAAGTAAACTGTACCTTATCATATATACGAACCATAGTGAAATTCTCGGTGACACTGACAGTGCCGTAAACTGTACCTTATCATATATACGTACCATAGTGAAATTCTCGGTGACACTGTGACAGTGCCGGAAGTAAACTGTACCTTATCATATATACGAACCATAGTGTAATTCTCGGTGACACTGTGACAGTGCCGGAAGTAAACTGTACCTTATCATACCATATTGCAATTCTGGGTGACACTGTGACAGTGCCGGAAGTAAACTGTACCTTATCATATATACGGACCATAGTGAAATTCTCGGTGACACTGTGATAGTACCGGAAGTAAACTGTACCTTGTCATATATACGGACCATAGTGAAATTCTCGGTGACACTGACAGTGCCGAAAGTAAACTGTACCTTATCATATATACGTACCATACTCCATATATAGTGAAATTCTCGGTGACACTGTGACAGTGCCGAAGTAAACTGTACCTTATCATACCATATTGCAATTCTGGGTGACAGTGCCGGAAGTAAACTGTACCTTATCATATATACGGACTATAGTGAAATTCTCGGTGACACTGTGACAGTGCCGGAAGTAAACTGTACCTTATCATATATACGGACCATAGTGAAATTCTCGGTGACACTGACAGTGCCGAAAGTAAACTGTACCTTATCATATATAAAACGTACCATACTCCATATATAGTGAAATTCTCGGTGACACTGTGACAGTGCCGAAGTAAACTGTACCTTATCATACCATATTGCAATTCTGGGTGACACTGTGACAGTGCCGGAAGTAAACTGTACCTTATCATATATACGGACTATAGTGAAATTCTCGGTGACACTGTGACAGTGCCGGAAGTAAACTGTACCTTATCATATATACGTACCATAGTGAAATTCTCGGTGACACTGTGACAGTGCCGGAAGTAAACTGTACCTTATCATACCATATTGCAATTCTGGGTGACACTGTGACAGTGCCGGAAGTAAACTGTACCTTATCATATATACGGACCATAGTGAAATTCTCGGTGACACTGTGACAGTTAATTTGCACATTAATAATAATGTTATAAGGCAGGAAAATACTGTTAAATATCTTGGCATTTGCTTAGACTGCAACTTGAATTGGAAATGTCAAATTCAACAAGTAGCCAAGAAAATCAAACGAAGCATAGGAGTCCTGTATAAAATCCGTAATTTTGTAGCTCCTAAAATCCTTACTCAGCTATATTATTCTTTAATCTATCCTCATCTAACTTATGGCCTGATTATTTGGGGAAACACATATAATTATAACTTGAATCCAATTGTTATACTACAGAAAAGAATTGTGAGGATAATTACATTTTCTAAGTTTGATGAGCATTCAAGTCCTCTATTCAAACTTCTTGGTATCCTAAAATTTACTGATTTATTTTCTTTGTATAATTCATTATTTATGTTACCCTGGTTGCCAGAGGTTCTAGGTTTTTTTTCTAGGATAGGTTAAGGCGCGAAGCTCCTCGATGACGGCGCTTCGCGCCTTAACCTAACAGAACCTCTGGCACCAGGGTATATTTATGTAAGACTATTATAACCAATACCTTCCACCAGTCTTCAATAGTTTTTTTACACCTGTAAATAAAGTGCACAATTATAATACAAGACTAGCCTCAAAATGCACATTTTATTTGCCCTCCATTAGAACCAACTTTGGAAAGTTCAATATTCGCTATATAGGACCTAAAAGCTGGAATACAATACATGAAAATACTAAATCATTGAAAAAATCAGGCTTTAAAAAACGGATTATATCTTCTTTCTTAAATACATATTGACATGACTGACTTTCAACTGTTGACTTTCTTTTTCTAACTATTAGTACTATATTTATCTATATTTGTTGTTGCTATTTAGCTCGATTAGCTTTAGCTGTTTCTAAATAGCCAGTACTCTAGGTTTAGTTTTAAATAATAAAAAAATGTTTTTAAATTATGTAATACATTATTTATGTACGAAATAAAGTTATTGTTGACAGTGCCGGAAGTGGCAGAGCGGAAAAATGGAGCGCATGCGTATTAGGCACTATTAAAAGTGATCAAGATGGCCGCCGAGTGGGAGTGAATTGTGCTCTTTTTCAGGGCCCTCTCAAAGCTCAAGAAATACCACGATTACTTTATTACTTCACACCATGGACTGATATTCTTCAATGACTTCTCTGAGCCCAAATAATACATAATCCAGTTCACAGAAAGAACGCTACAACTGCTCGTTCAACTCTGTCTTCAAGACTCAGAAAAACGAAACATTTCGAAATGTTCATATATATGCGACTGGAAAAACGCCAAAAATACGGAAACGTGTGAATATATAAGCTTTATACTTCGGTAGGGAACTAAGGAGGTAATGGTTTTCAACATATAAAATACTATATTCAAGATTTTCATTCCATTTTTCAAATGAAGCAGTAGTGCAGTGGCTGACGATCCTCTCATCCGCATTTATACCAAAGACTAAGTAAATCTACAGAGCTATTATCAGGTAATTGTACAATATTTCACTTGATTTGGTTCTTATGGTTCACATCGGCATTTTGAGGAATTAGTTGATTGTTTTACCAGTGTAATGCACCAGTCATTCGAAATCCCCCCTCCCCACCCCGGGCATATCGGGGGCATTCACCCAACATGCCCATGAAAACTAGTGAAGCTCCCACACCCTGGGGCATCAAAATTATGTGAAGTCCCCCAACCCCTGGTATCCATATTGAAATGTTGTTAAATCACCTTGTTCCCTTTCCTTGCTTCTATGTAAGCTTGCTTGTATTCAGACTGTAGAAATTATAAAAGTCTAGAGTCTAGTCTATTAAACTCTATAATTTTACTGCTTGAAGGTTGAACGTGTATGTCAAATTAGCATGAGGCGGAAAAGTGAATCCCCCACTTAATTATCTCCCAAGCCGGTAGGAGAGGGAAGCGATTATGAGCGTTGACCCCACCTCCCGGGGGAATGAAAAATGGTGAATTTGAAGTGAACATCCCTGCAATGCCCCTGCTATGCCCGGGGTGGGGGATTTCAAATGACTGGTGCATAAAGAAAACGATTTTTATTTATTTTTTATTTACTCCGTTATTACAAATACTATAATACTACTTATAATATGGGCAGGAAAAAGGAAAGGAAAAAAAAAAGACTGAAAGGGGAATATCCAAAAGCACCATTCGAGGGATATTCCCCAGCTAAGACTAAATATAATATTACTATTTACAATGTACTCACTGATTCCATAAATAACTTTACAAATTATATCGTGGAGTAGGACTATAAAAAAAAAAGGTAAAACTATTGCAAAATCTCCTTATTTAAAAATTATGTAACCTTATGTTACATCATGGCCTCTCTTATATTATCTGATAAACTATTCCATTGATTAATTATTTGTACAAAAAAAACTATATAATTTTATAAACATTTGTTCTACTATAAACATGATTCAGGTCAAGCAATCGAGTCATTAATTCTTAGGTGAAGTGTTACATGTAAAACAAACTTAAATCTTATAATTGTTGTTTTCAGAAAACCAACAATAAAACGTTCTAATCGAATGCCTTTCGCAGAGCAGCTCTGTGTTCATTTAATTTTGTTCATGTTGGAAGAGGGGTGACACTAATTGGTGGGTTGCACATGGCCGTAGCGCCCTTAGAGTTCCAAAAAAACAACAAGGTATTATGAGGTACCTGGCCCCCTCGGAAACCCAGGGGATTTTTTTGTCGAACGCTGTAAAACGGCGTGTCTCCAGCCATAGCCGAAACTCGCTTGGGCCACCAACGCGAGACTAGTCAACTCGCTTTAAAAAAAAAATTGCCATAGGCTCGTTGCCCCTACTATAGGAATGCCATCAGAGTACATATAACTTTAAATAAGGATTATCTATGAAATTAAATGTTTTTGTGATCACGTGTTGCGAAGTGACTTTGTGCCCCCCCAGTTTTTCAGGGCATGCTACGGCCCTGTTGCACTGGTGGCCATGTTGGTTGGTAGGAACAAAAGAAACCACATTTGCTTCTTTTGTTCCTACCAACCAAGATGGCTGCTACGCTTTGGTGATTGTATTCCCTTAGGAATCATTGCAACCCAAGAATTATGTTGTGTGGGACTTTATGTATGCGGTTCTGTAAGGGATGTGGTTGGTGCCTGCATGCATGTGGACTTTCTCACCCAAGCTTTATCAATTATGTTTGCTTTACATGAAACAGTATTTCTTGTTATTTTCCCACAAAAAAGTAAGCCTGCAAAGCATACCTTTCCCTTCCCAGTTCCCTCAGTATTTACTTGATATTTTTGAATGTCTGGACTAAAACAGCAAAGGAGCATGTTAGCTTGTGTAGACTACTTGAGAAATGTAGCCTCTTCAAGCACCATCACTTCTCTTGATCTTCATTTTATTCTCCCCAAGCACAAGGAAAGTGAGACCAATACATGTGTAGGATAATTGAAAGAGATATAAATAGCCTCCATAGCAAACTACATACATGTACATGTATGAGAACAAATCTCTATTTTTCATGTAAAAATAATACTTTATTTGAGAAAGTAAGCTGTTAATTATAAACCTGGTTCTAATAATTGTAACACATACGGCACAACAGAGGAAGGACAAAAATATTTTTTAAATCCTCTACTATCTTGCCGAGTTTATATGTAATAAAATTAACTAAAAATCTTGGGAGCTTCCTCTTTCATGAACCTCTTTTTGGAGTTTAACACAGAAACTACATTATTAGCATAATGCAGAGTTTCATTAATTTTCAGTGTAGCTGGCTTGGACTTTGAAAGTATAGCTGTGAATATGCTTTTAGTAATAAATATATGTTAAAATACAAATATTAAAGTATGTGTAGCTAGCCCATACGTGTTAAGGCTATTTCAGGCTTAATAATATACATGAATAAAATGCTCAATTCTGATTGGTTGAGGGCAATGCAATTTCAAGGAAACACAGTGCAGAAAAAAGGAAACTGCCGAAAAAAGGAAATACGATGCAAATTTCTTTGGAAAGTAAAGAAACATTTCCTTTTGACTTCTGAGAACACTCGAACAATTTGAATGAATTTGAAAGTGTGAACTATTATGGTTTGTTGACTGAATAAATTACTTTGTCACATGACTCGCCAACGTCACTTCCTGACAATTGTTTTTATGTATATTATTAATAAGTAATCATACGGTTTTCTCGTGCAATTTGGGATTAATATTTCACTCATGTGTTTTTCCAAGAGCTCAAATTGCACTTTGAAAAACCCACTCGTGCAAATTAATTCCAAATTGCACTCGAAACCGTATGATTACCTATACAAGTTCAATGTAGATCGATGCGTGCTTAAGTGCTGGAGCTCTGGGTGTAGCCAGGTTATTTTCAAACCCCTGATAATTAGTGGCCATTGCCTGTATGGCCCCATTTTCTGTACATCTAGTGATACTTATTTTATGAAGTGTGTGAACATTAAGTGAAGATTATTTTCCAAAATTATGTGAAGGGCTAATCTAAGAAACCTGTCAATAATAACAGTGAACATGTTTTCTTAACTTGATTTTTTTAAATGAAATTTGTATGAATTATGTGAAATTATTTTAAAGGTACTGTGAATCATGTGTATATGTTATGTTTTATATATTATTTTCTGTGAACTTATTTCAGAGGTGAATCATGTGTATATGTTACATTTGAATTGCTAATGCACCTAATAAAATAATTTCAAGGCAGGAAGAGGATCAGCTTTTTACTGGATAAGTTTGAGGAAGGAGGAGAAAGGGTTAGGTGCACAGTGAATGGAAGTGATAGGCCAGTCTGTATAAGCACTAATTAATTTGGAAAAGGAAAGCAATATGGAGGGGGAAGCATGTTGGAATGAAGCACATATTTCCAGTGGCTTCCATTTTATAATAGCCATTGATAACTCCTCGTAATAACAATAATAACAATCAGACTGTGTAAGTAAAAAACAATAATAATTATATTATAGTAATCAGATATCAATGCTAAGAATCTCTGTTTATGATCATGCATGTTCATTTAAAATCAAGCCCTTTAATTTTTATATTTTTAAATGCCAAGTGCGTATTCTGTATTAAGCATGCAGACCCTTTTTAAATGGCTAGGAAGTTAATTGCTATGACATAAAGCTCAGGGGTGCTCTGAGATGGTAAACTGTTTCTGAATTTAAGATTCAGATGCAACATACATAAATATGTAATTGATTATAATCATATTAGTATTATTGATAGTATAAAATTTAACTTTAAAACATTAAAGACCCTTATGATTTGAACATGAATATGCAATATATGTGGGAGCAGAGCTTCTTAGTAATGATATCCTTATCATATTAGAACTATTGTTTTTAATATTAACACTTTTATAATTAAAATTATATTATTAGTCAATTAGTTATTTTGTCATGTTTTGCATAATTAAAAAATGTGTTCACCAACACACATGCATCTGATTGCTAATGTTAGTACATAATATGAGTGAATTAATCCTCATTGGAATTAACCTCCCTAGCCATCATGATTTTCCTTTCCCAAATACATCAAACCCACATAAACTGAATCAACTATCACATTCTTTCAATCAACACCTACAATGTTACCCTTCCACACTCAAATTTGAGTTACAACACCAAGACATACATGATTTACCTCTAATTAAATTCTATAGAATAGTTTGGCATATTTGAAGAAAATAATGTTAGTTCACATGTTTCATAGAGAATAAAGATCAAGATATTAGTGATGGTGCTGAAGAGTATACATCTGTCTTCCATACAGATGTGTTCCTTCCAATGCCGTTTATAAATATGGGTCGAGATAATTATGTTATTCTTTTCTAACAGGTTTAAAACACGTATAGTCTTAAATAATGAGAAAGTATAGATGAAAACTATATACATGTACATTTGTATTTGTTTTCATAATTTTCTATATTTGAGATCAAGACAAATTAAGGTGTTTGAAGTCTGCATTTCTCAACAAGTAATTTGTATAACCAGGTGCTCCTTTAAAATTTCGGTTCAGATATCCAAAAACAGCAAACAAACAGGGTGAATTGAAAAGAGAATCAAGTTTACTATTTTACAGGAACATCGGCAAGACCGTACCCGAGGTACTGCTTCTTTGTTTGATCTGCATAAAATGTGTAAAGCAAACACAATGCTCGACCACATCCAGGCTACTTACAGTCTTTGGTAATGCGGATGAGGGGTTCGTCATATTTCTACTGCTGTAGACAGTCTAGTCACTCATGCAGTACTGTAACTTCGTTTGAAAAATAGTATGAAAATCTTGAATATAGTATTTTATATTTTGAAAACCATTACCTCCTTAGTTCCCTACCGAAGTATAAAGCTTATATATTCACACGTTTCCTTATTTTTGGCGTTTTTCCAGTCGCATATATATGAACATTTCGAAATGTTTCGTTTTTCTGAGTCTTGAAGACAGAGTTGAACCACAGGTAGCCCAAGCTTGGGATCTGTATAATATTAACAGGATTCGTATGGGATTTTTTAGTTTTCCATGTACAACGTAAATCTTGAACAAAACTCGACAAAAACCTATAGTGTCTTCTTGTGTTCCTTAACTATGTCTGTGCCATGTTACAGCGAATTTCAGCAAAATTGGGTTTTAACCCTTTCACCCGCTACAGGCCTCAAAAGCGGCCAATATGAAGCATGTACCTGGGAAAAATTATTGCATCAAACCTAGACATGCTGGAGATACGATGTTGCGATACTATTTCAAGGGATGAATAACTTCAAAGTCAGAGCTATAACAGGGATCGCTTGACTCTCCCACTTTGGAGAAAAACGCATTTGTTTTGGAGATCGCTGTTCGTTTCTTCGATTTTCGCGAATGTTGAGGAGCTGAAAATCGGCTCAAGAAAACCTTCCCATTCGCACTTGAAATCAAAAGCAAACACAAAATAACCACTCAGTCATTACAGTACCTTGTTTAATCTTTCCAACCAGCAGGTTTGTTTGCATAAAATCCACCAAACGACTGTGAAGCGTGCTATTCTTAATGCTGCACTTCTCTTGTGTGCAACCTAAACTCAAAGATTAAGTTGTTCGCTGATGATGCTGTAATAATGTACCGTGAAATGCTGGACCTCAAGACCAAGTCATCTTTCAAAATGACATTCACTCTATCACTCACTGGGCCAAAACCTGGCAAATGGACTTAAACTTAGATGAATGCAATATAATGTCCATACCTAGATCCAAATCACAACCTATTACAAGTTATAAGATGTCAGATAATTCTCTAGGAGTAGTATCGTGCCATAAGTATCTCGGTATTTTCATACAAAATGATTTGCAATGGGATACTCAGATTAGAGAGGTTAAAGATCCTCTGTTTATTACGTAGAAATTTAGCAAATATGTTAAGAACAAGCCTATAATTCATTAGTAAGATCACGTGTTGAATACGCTTCACCCTGTTGGTCTCCCTTTGAAAGGCAGCACATTGTTTCCATAGAATCAATCCAACGTTCTGCTACCAGGTTTGTTTGTTCCGATTACTCTGGCTATTCTAGTGTTAGTAGTATGACACACTCCCTGGGCTGGGATACCTTAGAAATGCGAAGAAATTTAGATTCAGTAACCATAATGTACAAAGCTAGAAAAACCTAGTTTACCTTCCTTTCCCTGACAGAGTCCAGTTCTCTTATTCTAGAACTCGAGCAAACCATCCTTATAAATTTAGGCATATATCTGCTAATTCAAATGCTTATAAGCATTCTTTTTTTCCTAGGGTAATTCCTCTTTGGAACAGTCTGCCTAGTGTTGCAGTCCTCGCAGACACCGTTCAGTCTTTTCAATCAAACGCAACGAGTTATATGTAGTATTTTCATAAATAAATAAATAAATTATTATTATTCATTTATTTATTTTATTTTTGTACTCGCCGCCTGTATCTTTAGTTGACCGCTTTTAGCATCCTGTACAGTAGCCGATACTACAAGGATTAATAAATATGTATGTATGTATGGTCTGATTATTAGTACAGCAGTCTACTCTAGAATTGGGAACCAAACAGGCGACTGACACGTGCTGGAGGGCCAGAGCTTCCCTAACAATAATGGGGAGCTCTAGGTGATAGATTTCCCAAAGACGAGAAAACGTACGTGTCTCTGAGGGACGAAAGGGGAGATGAAGAGTTCCTCCCCACTCTGAATTGGAGGCATCGGAACAGATCTCTAAGCGAGAATGCTTTTCCAGTCCTTCCAACGCAGGCAACACGTTCCAGAAGTCGAGGAAACGCCAATGTTAAATTTCTATCCTGAGTTCCATAGATATAGAAATACTCCTAGGTGACTTAGCTGCTCTAGAAATGGCCTTGTGAATGACCCTAGAATACAATCTAGCCGCAGGCATCGTAAGAGTGTAGGGAGTTAGCTTCCCGGCACGTTTTTGCAGTAATTTGAGGGAGACTGACTTATGACTGAGAATGTCTTTCTCTCAAGAGGGCGGATGTGTTCTTCTTATCCAGGGGTAGGAACAAAGCAGTCTTAGAAGAGTCAATGATAATCCGAGGGAAATAGGAGTTTGAAAAGGGAGCAGAGAAGACTTCTTAAGTCATATGAAGTATGCTAGGTAGATCAGGATGGAGCAAGTTATTAATAAGGCTGCTTCTGCTAGAGCGAAATTGGGCCAGTATAGCAAGGCTTGTGGGTGTTTGTAATATGAAGCTTCCCGAAGTGGCGATCATGGATATACTGAGCACAGGGGACATAGGAACGGATAAAACTCGTAGGTTCTAAACCGATAGAATGATAAAGGTAAGCGCTATCCAGCCAAATGGAAGACTATTGTATCAGTACGAAGTACCAATCATGCCACTAGAGATCAAAGAAAGTGGTACCCGATGGCGATAGAAGGGCGTGGTTGTAACCGCTTTTATCGTCACAGGTGGTTTGGAAACTATCTCTATGGACAGAACGAGGAAGGTCTACTCAAGTTCACGGGCTCAGAGCTCATACATATATACCTTACTTTCAACGAACGGTTCTATGGTAAAGTGGTTTAGATCATGCGCTTTTGATCCGAACGTCCGGAGTTCGAGTCAGGCTGCACCAGGTACTAAATTTAATTTTTTTCTTCTTTTTCTCCTTTCTCAGTTTTATTTAATCTTTTCCTCTATTTTAAGCTATTAGAGCCGCCTTCTACACTAAAAAATAAATAAAACATTGTTGTGTATTGGCTCTCAACCCAACACGGTCACGACCTCGATTTTATAAACAAAACAATCCGACGCGTGGCAAAAAATGACAAATGAAGGAAATCTGTGACTGGACACCTCGCAAAACAAGCCGCCAAACGGCTAATGACACATGAAAGAATCCTAATACTATGAAGTGACACCTAGCTTGAAGAACAAGCTTCCCAACGGCTAATGATTTCGCCTTGAATCCGGAATAGAGTAGCACCAATAGGGCCATTTATACGAGAGTAAGTTAGCCGCACCGCTTAGCTAAGCAGCGAACGATTCGTATAAATGGGTCAATTTAAACTGAAGCTGACACATGTATAGGCCGAGCTATCCCAATGAATTTATTAATAAGCATCAATTTTTTACTGTAGGGCTCGGTTCTAATTCTAATATATACTCCGCGCACTCCAATCGGAGTATAATGCAGAGGCGCATGGCTGGAAAATAAATAAAGAGCTGCTAGTTTATGCTATCGGCTTAAGTTTACAAAGGTTAGTCTTGTACGAAAGCATTAATAGTTGTGGCCTCTACAACCTTTAAAGTACATATACGGTAGCTGAAAATATCACAGTCACCGTTACCTCGGCCGACTGTCGGCAAACTATCGATAGCTATTGAGTGTCGGTGATCAATCGGACTACTGTCGGTGCATCATCAACCATATCGGCCGACATACAGAATAGCCAAATCTCGACTCTCGTCCGACCCTCGGCCGACATTGCGTACAGCACACATGATCCGGGTTATAAATGTTCGCAGGTTTATACACAAGGCTCTTCTGGTTTCACTTCTGCTGGTAATCTTAATGCAACAGTAACATTTTTGATAAAAAAATAGATCAAGTTGAAATATTTATATGAAATATAAATGGTAATGATAGGTTTTAGGTACCAGTTTGTGTTTCATCACTTCTGCTGATAGAGGGCTGATCTCTATGTGGTGATTTCTTGCTTTGACTGTCCTTTTCCCCCTTTTCTCTTAGCCCGTTTGTCAGCCACAGAATATCCATGCTTTCTTTTGGCATTTGCCATTAATTATGTAGCTTTCTTTAATTTCCAAGGCCCAACCAGGAATGCTACTTGAGCGAGCGGGAGTGCGTGCGATGTAAAAAAAAACACAGTCACGCTAAACAAATATAGGATTGTTGGTACAAAATATATTGCATTAACTGATATAACTGAAAAAATCTTTAAGTAAGTTCAGAAAAATATATCGTGCAAGGTCATGGCGCTTTAAAAAATATCGTGCAGGGCTAGAATCGAGCAACTAAAATTCTCGCAACCCCCTCCCCCCATCAATAATCCCTAATGACACATGAAAGAATCCGAATACTACGAAGTGACACCCAACAAGCCGCCGAACGGTAAATGAAAATGACGTAATCCTAAAAATACTATGAAGTGACACCCCGTTCGCAAAACAATCCAACAAATGGCTAGTAAATGACAAATGAAGGAATCGGAATAGTGATGAAGTGACACACCGCTCGTAAACAAGCCGTAAAACAGCTAATGAACATGAAGTAATCCTAATACTATGAGGAGACACGGCACGCTAGTAAGACAAACAGACACACTATTCGCACCAGTCCCTTACAAAGCGAGTATAAATAAGAACTCCACCAAGGTTCGTCGCACAGTTCGCGTCAGAACACCTACACCTCGTTCCTCGCTGCTTCAGTATCGTACTAAGAAAATGGAAGGACAAGTACCCCAAGCCGCAACAGTTCCGGCAGCTCAACAGAATGTCCCAGGTGGTCAAGATCTTCCACCAGCTGCTCCTCCGACATGAAGCCGTCTCTCAGCCGCCAGAACTAGAGACAATTTCATCCTTTTTCTCTCTATGTGGTTCAGGTTGGTGTTTGCCTTTTTGTCCTCGTGGTCACTTACGCTTGTGTATGTATTTTGTTTTGGTCTATCATGGTTTGCGTGGCATCACCGTTTTAGGCTCCTTTGATATAGTTTCGCCGGTGTGTTTGCCTTCGTTGTAATTCAACTTTGGCCTATATTGCTTTATTCCTTCGTTACTACTATATGTATCTGGACGCGGGTTTGTGCAGTGCGGTATAAAGGTTCTAGTTAATTTTCTATTCTTCGTTTTTAGTCCTTTATTTTGCACGTTCGGCATGTTTTGCCGTTGGCACTTGTGTTGGCATTTGTTTACGTGCTGGCCTCACAAATACGGATTTGTGCAGTGCGGTATAAATGTTCTAGTTAATTTTCTATTCTTCGTTTTTAGTCCTTTATTTTGCACGTTCGGCATGTTTTGCCGTTGGCACTTGTGTTGGCATAAGTTTACGTGCTGGCCTCACAAATACGGATTTGTGCAGTGCGGTATAAATGTTCTAGTTAATTTTCTATTCTTCGTTTAGTCCTTTATCTTTGCACGTTGCATGGCATGTACTGCCGTGAGTTTGGCACATGTGTTGCCGTGAGCTTCCGTGCTGGCCTCACAAATACAGATTTGTACAGTGCCGTAATGTTCTGATTCGTTTTTCTATTCTTCGCTTTAGTATTCTATTTTTCCACGTTTTGGCATGCTCTGCCGTGAGTTTGATACTTGTGTTACCATATCTTTTCCTTTTGGATTTTATATCTATATATTTGCTTTGACATATGGGCACCACTGTTATGCACTAACGTAGTGTTCGGAAGTTGATACGTGGTCGTTATACGGCTTTGCCTCACGGTCAAGGATTCCTACGATATTATTGATGTTCCTCGGTTAGTGCTTTCTCCTGGTCGTTCGACCTTGCACACTATACCTTTTAGTATGGGTTTTCGTGAGTTTAGCATGGGTGCTTGTTTCTTGAGTACAAGTGTGTTTTTGTGGAGAAATTTTCAATTTACATAAGTTAGCTTTCTCTGTTCCATTATAACTCTATTTGCAGTGCACGTTGTATGTGTAGTTACGACCATTTCGTGCCCGTGCTTAACTTACCATAAGGAGTTTGGGGATAAGTGTTATTGTCATCATACGTTTAGCATGTAGTTTGCCATGAGCCTATTGTTCCTCACGCATTTTTTCTCGCTTAACGCTTATACAGGTTTATATTTACGCCATTGGTATTACTAGTTGGTTCACCTTTCATGATTTAGTTTTTATTCCCCATTCATCCGTACGTTGCCAGAGTAATTCGCGCTCCATTTGTGTCGTGCTGCTTTTATTCGATGGGTTAGTCTTTATGTTCTATTTCATTCATTTTGGGAGTATACGTATTGTAGCGTTTATGCTGTCTAGTACCCCGCCGCCGACCACCCCTTCCCCATCACCTCCCCACCCCGCCCTATTCCCCATGGCAGCGTGAAAGGGATACTAATTCCCTAGTCGGATTACAGACGCTCAGGCTGCCATCCCCTGGGTTTCCCGCGTACCCACATTCCACTGCAATTTACCCGGCTTGCCTCTGGCCATTAAGGTCGTGCTCCCCAGGGGATGGCACCCTCTCTCCATTTCCTTTCCCAGTTTCCAGCCTTACTCCCTGCCGGTTTGTCTGTCTTTTACTCTGGATGGTGCCGCCACTGTATTGACGTACAGAATAGACCTGCTAGTTATTAGTTTGTTGGGCAGACATGATGAGTCTTGTGGGCTGGCACAATACCCACACCACATCCTATTACTTGATGCTCGCCCAATTCCTACGCCCTGGAGGTACGATTGAGTTGCTTTCCGCTGGGGTACCCTTACGGCTGGCTCCTCTTCTATCTACTCCGACATAACACCTTGAAGGACTACGTCAATGCCTTTCCTTCCCCGGCCTCGAATTCAGTTTAAATTCGTTTGATACTCGCATAAACCGCTTATCCCGTATAAGTCTGGGTGTGGTGAGTCTGGGTGTGGTGAGTATGGGTGTGGTGAGTATGGGTGTGGTGAGTATGGGTGTGGTGAGTATGGGTGTGGTGAGTATGGGTGTGGTGAGTATGGGTGTGGTGAGTATGGGTGTGGTGAGTATGGGTGTGGTGAGTATGGGTGTGGTGAGTATGGGTGTGGTGAGTATGGGTGTGGTGAGTATGGGTGTGGTGAGTATGGGTGTGGTGAGTATGGGTGTGGTGAGTATGGGTGTGGTGAGTATGGGTGTGGTGAGTATGGGTGTGGTGAGTATGGGTGTGGTGAGTATGGGTGTGGTGAGTATGGGTGTGGTGAGTATGGGTGTGGTGAGTATGGGTGTGGTGAGTATGGGTGTGGTGAGTATGGGTGTGGTGAGTATGGGTGTGGTGAGTATGGGTGTGGTGAGTATGGGTGTGGTGAGTATGGGTATTTTGAGTATGGGTGTTCTCCCTAGCTGGCCGGGGGTTCCAGTCATGGAGTTCCCTGATCTCGCGCGGGCGACAATGCCCATTCTTATTGCACGAGCTGAAAGGGAATGATGCGAATAGGATACTATTCGCACCAGTCCCTTACAAAGCGAGTATAAATAAGAACTCCACCAAGGTTCGTCGCACAGTTCGCGTCAGGATCACTATCACCTCTAGTACCGGGATGACCTTCTTTCACTATTGCGTTCGATCATTCCCTTTTGCTCCCCTTCCTTTCGACCGAGTTCAGTTTTTCTGTCCCTTCCCCCCCCCCTCCCTGCTGCTTATTCTGCTCTCCTTCTACCTGAACTCGGGCGACAATGCCCATTCTTATTGCACGAGCTGAAAGGGAATGATGCGAATAGGATACTGTTCTCAAACAAGCTAACACACGGTTCTCAAAACATGCCGATCCATGGCTACTGAAAAACGAAGAAAACTTAAGATTACGGACCGACACACGGTTCTCCAAACGAGCCGACATACGATGAACCGACACACGGTTCTCAAAACGAGCCGACATACGGCCAATGGAAAACTAAGAATATCTAAGATTATGAACCGACACACGGTTCTCAAAACGGGCCGACATACGGCCAAAGAAAAACCAAGACAATTATGTAAGACTATGAACCGACACACGGTTCTCCAAACGAACCGACATACGGCCAATGGAAAACTAAGAATATCTAAGATTATGAACCGACACACGGTTCTCAAAACGAGCCGACATACGGCCAAAGAAAAAACCAAGACAATCTAAGACTATGAACCGACACACGTTTCTCAAAACGAGCCGACATACGGCCAATGGAAAACTAAGAACACCTAAGATTATGAACCGACACATGGTTCTCAAGACAAGCCGACGTACGGCCAATGGAAAACTAAGAAAATCTGGATCATTCACGGTTTCTGAACAACGAGGCACATTCACTCGAGACGACGTCTCGATGTCTCAAAACGTGTCTCGATTTCTCAAAACATGTAGTCGATCTCGATTTCTCGAGACGACATCTCGATTGAACGTCAAAACGAAACGAGTCTCGATTTCACAATACGACGTCTCGATTTAACAAAACGTGTCTCGATGTTCAAAACGAGGGATCACTCAAGGGGAAGGTTCCTGGTAAAGTCTCTTATCGTAAGAACGAGACTCGTTTATAGTATCTCAAGGTTTCAGTTGAACGAGAGTTTCAAAAGTGTAATTCATTAATTTATAATAGCAAGAACTTTCATCTTTTCTAGGAACAACTTGTGTAAGCATGTTCCCCTGGCTGGGTGTTGCACTAGAGTCTCATTACGATAGAGGCATTTGTTCTCATACATTCTAAAGTTTGAGTTCTTGGTGACATGAATTCCCGCCCTGTTAGCAAGTTCTCCAATGTAGGCATCATCGATCTTTAGGGGTCTTTTCACATCGTACAAATCCATGATTTTCTTCACCGCATCAGCTGATAATATGTACCCTCCCCCACTGCAGTAAGGAGTATAAAAGGTCTTGTTCAGTTCCTCTTTAGATACAGCATATCTCCCTTCTCGTAAAACCGGGCTTCCATACATTATATTTATTTACTTGTGTATAGGTTGTATTGCATGGTGTCGCCGTGTTTTAGAAGTGATAGTATTCCTTGAGTATTCACATATGTATCGTCGTCAGATTTGAGAAGAAAGTCGAAGTGACAGTACCTCAGTGCACGCTCAAATCCCATAGCTACTTTGAAGCTCATGTTGAAGAAACTCTCTTCGTATAAGTACTCAAGATGAGGTCGCGTTTCATCTCTGCACTGTTCTGGTTTTTACCGAGCAAAAACAGAGTTCGCCACCTTGGTAGAACTGAGAAGTCTGGCCCCCAACTTTTGCGAATGTCGTTTCGTCGATCAAAATGTCCAACATTACTCGAAGCGAGGACAAGAAGTTGTATTCTAGAACTGGGGCACTGTTTTGTTGAGAGGAGTCTTGTTCGGTGCAGAAAGTGTATCTTGTAATAATTAATCAATTTACTTCCGTATGTCTGATCCGTGTTTAGCCTCATACAGAACTGAACCTCGAAGCTTGAACACCAAACTGCATACGAGTAATGACAATAACAATACTATTCACAGATGCAGTATTTAGCTCAGTTGCCTCATGTTAGCATTAGGTCCCAGGGGGATAATATTAGATATTAAAACACCGGGTTTCGCTGCCATCCCTTCTCTCTAGCGCATATTGCTGCGGTGCCATAACGGATCTCTGTTAAGTGGATTTCTTCCTCGCCGTCGCTGAGCATTGCCGAAGCTCCTATAGAGAGATTTAGAGGTTATTCGTCCTGTACCGCCACCTGCAGTGGAAGAACCAGCAGCGGTAGCAGAAAACCCAAGCCCTATAGCTATGGATGCCGAGGTTACGTATACTTTACCTTTCTTTGGTTAGTTTGGTTTTCAGCAGTTATATATTTGGTTATCTCATTCCTCTACGGTCTGTAGACAAGCGAGATGTATGTCAGCTTGTTTTGCGAACCATGTGTCGGTTCATAATCTTATATAGGTTTCCTTGGTGTTACATTGGCCGTTTATCGGCTCGTTTTGAGAACCGTGTGTCGGTTAATAAGGGTTTAGGTTATCATAGTGTTCCATTGGCATTGGCCGTGTGTCGGCTCGTTTTAGAACCGTGTATTGGTTCATAATCTTATAGGTTTTCTTAGTTTGCCATTGGCCGTGTGTCGGCTCGTTTTGAGAACCGTGTGTCGGTTCATAATCTTAGATTGTCTTAGTTTTCCATTAGCCGTATGTCGGCTCGTTTTGAGAACCGTGTGTCGGGTCATAATCTTAGGTTTTCTTAGTTTTCCATTGGCCGTATGTCGGCTTGTCCTGAGAACCGTGTGTCGGTTCGTAATCTTAGGTTTGATTAGTTTTCCATTGGCCGTATGTCGGCTTGTCCTGAGAACCGTGTGTCGGTTCATAGTCTTAGGTTGTCTTAGTTTTCCATTGGCTGTATGTCGGCTCGTTTTGAGAACCGTGTGTCAGGTCATAAACTTAGGTTTTCTTAGTTTTCCATTGGCCGTATGTCGGCTCGTTTGGAGAACCGTGTGTCGGTTCATAGTCTTAGATAATAATACTCTTTATTTGCACCACTATTTAGAATTTTACAAAACTAGAAGAAAAATTATCTTATAAATTACCATATACATGCAGGGACTGGAGTAAACTAGGTTTTCGAAGCCAACTCCCCATTAAATAAATTTCACATAAATAAGGTCAAGGTGCGGTATTTCTGTGAAGGGGACATGACAATAAAATAAGTTAACATATAGTATTTTAATTAATCTTCAAAAACTCATGAATAATTAATGAGCATTTTGTCCAATCAGATGAAGCAAATCAGTCACGTGCATGCTCCTTTATACCTGATAAAATCTCATCATTCTAAAAGGCCCGCGGAGGGATTTGAATTCTGTCCCAGAGGGAAACGGGGTTAATGATTGAGACAATGGAATTTCTATTGATGTTTCAGCTTTCTCACTGAATTGCTAATTAGGATGAACGTTTTATATAAAGAATATTAATGAACATGAAATATTATATAAAGTTTCATCCTAATTAAGAATTCACTGATAAAGACCCAAAGATAGCAAAAAGTACACGGAACATAAGGTACCTAGATAATAAATTTTGCACTAAATTTACTAATATCAGCAGACTACCGAGATACACAGATGATATTTTTAAAATGAAGTTATCCAACTACCATTACTTGTTTACCGAGCCACTGTTTAGTTCCAATTATTAAACCAAACTCAAAGCCGTAATATTATAAAAACGTGCTGTTCTGATCCGTCAACCCACGTCTTGAGGGCCTTCTCCAGCAGTATAACCGAAATATTGTTAATAAACTAAAGCCGTTTATTAGTATATATAAAGCTTGGTAAAAAAGAGTAAAGCTTCCGAGGCTAACACGCTAAAAACTCAAAAGGAAATCTACAAGCACGACGTGTATAGACTACCTGGATAATGATAAGCCAATCAGCGAGCGAGAATGATGGCGTGACCTAAAATGGCGGGAACTTACTGAACAATAGATAAATGCTAATGATGTGATATATAAGGAAAAAGGTAAACAAACTAACTCGCTAGTAAAGTCAGTGTTCTGGACAGCACACTCCTCGCCTGGTATGTAAAAATACCACTAACTAATGTGTAACATGGCCAATTACTGGAGTGTTTATGAGGAACACCTATATTAAGGTCCAATAAGTTAAGATAGTTCAACCGGCTGTGGTTTTCATTCTGTCGAACTCTTTCTCAGTCTTCAGCAACACGACCTCAGTCACTGGTCTGAGGTAGGATCTTTTAGACCCATCCCTGGACGTCACCAGCTCCACTTTCCGTACCTTCCCATCAGCGCTCTTGAAGGCTTTAGAGATCCTAGCAAGGGGCCAGTCGTTTCTAGGCACTTCTTTAGAGCGAAGAAGTACCAGATCACCTTCTTCAAGGTTGCCCATCTCTTGCTGCCATTTCCTTCTTGGCTGTAGTGTTGGCAGATATTCCTTACGCCATCTGGACCAAAACACATTGGCAAGATACTGAACACGTCTCCACTGTTTGCTAAAGAGATCTGTGGGAGTGAAGTCCCCAGGCAAAGCCTTCAGACTTTGGGGCTTCAGAGTGAGCAGAGTTGCAGGGGTGAGGACCTCTGGCATAGTTGGATCACTGGATACTGGAACCAAAGGTCTGGCATTGACTATAGCTGTGACTTCTGCCATCAGCGTCGACAGGACCTCGTGTGTGAGGTGGTTAGGCGCTAGGTCAGCAAAGATAGAGTCCAAGATTCTTCTTGTCACTCCTATCATACGCTCCCAGATTCCTCCAGCGTGCGACGCATGTGGAGGATTGAAGATCCACTCGCATCCTTCTGTAAGTAAGTATGTCTGGATGGTTCCAATATCTGTCTGCTTGAGGGATGCCTGAAGTTCATTGCGCGCTCCAACAAAGTTGGTGCCACAATCAGAGCGAAGCTGGATAGCAGGTCCTCGAAGAGCTAGGAATCTGCGCAGCGCATTGATGAAGCTCGAGGTGTCTAAAGATTCGATTACCTCGATGTGGATAGCTCTTGTCGTCAAACAGGTGAACAGCACTGCCCAGCGTTTGCTGTGGGCAAGTCCTCCTCTAGTACGTCGAGCAGATATCATCCAGGGACCAAAGACGTCAAGTCCTACGTAGCTGAAAGGAGGAGCAGGAGTAAGGCGTTCAACTGGTAGGTCGGCCATTTTCTGGTGCTGACGTTGACCCCTCAGCTTCTTACATTTGATGCATTTGTCGATAGTGCTGTTTATAAGCCTTTTGCCTCCTATAACCCAAAACCCACTACTCCTGATCAAGCCGAGGGTAAAGTGACGTCCTTGGTGCTGAACTTTAGCATGAAAGTGGTTGACTATCAAAGTTGTGACGTAATGCGAGCTTGGCAGGATCAGAGGATGACGCTCTTCATTGGTGATATCAGCTCTTTCCAGGCGGCCACCAACACGTAGAAGTCCCTCTGAGTCCATAATTGGGCTGAGCTTTACGAGAGGGCTTGTTTTCGACAGCCTTTCGGCATTCTTGAGGCGATCCATGTCATCCCCGTAGGTTTCATATTGTACGATCTTGATGATGACAGTCTTTGCACGATCAAGAGCCTGGGCACAGGAGACTGTATTCTGGTCTTCGTGGTGATCTTGGTTGGCTTGAGTTCCTCGACTGTAAGTGCGTGCAGCCATAATTAACCTGGTGATCGCTCTCACAAGGGTCACCCACTGCGAGAATTTGGAGAAGCGTCTTGATCCAAGGTTGTTGCTTGGTTGTGTTTGAGTGGCTAGAACTGTTACCTCTGGGCGAACTTCAGGGTCGTCTTCCATGAATTCCGAGGAAGCTGAGCTGCCTACTGGTGTATCGGCAGATGTGTCTTGACTGTAAAGAAACTTGGGGCCTGTGTGCCACGTGGTGTTCTTGAGGTCACAAGCTTCCACTGACCGTGTAGCTAGGTCAGCTGGATTGAGGTGAGTGGCTACATAACGCCACTGGTGAGGAGTGGAGGATTGCCTTATTCGTTCCACCCGGTTGCTTACATAGACATAGAATCGACGCGTCTCATTAGTGATGTACCCAAGGACAACTCTGCTATCTGAGTAATAGGTGACAGTGTCTGGTTGTCTCTCTATTTCCTCAGTGATCAACTCAGTTAGCTCCACTCCCAGAACTGCTGCACATAACTCTAGGCGAGGGATTGTTGTGGCACGAGGTGGAGTCAGCTTTGCTTTACCAAGTAGAAAGGAAACTTGTATTTGCCCATTAGGCTGGATCATTCTTAGGTAGGAGACTGCTCCAATGGCTACGTTAGATGCATCACAGAAAGTGTGGAGCTCTGTGCGACTTGCTGCTTCGAGAGGTCTAGTGGCATAACAGCGTGGAATTTTGAGATCTGTCAGAGCTAGTAGCGATTGGCACCATGCTTCCCAGGCTGGCTTATGCTCTTCAGGTAGCGGTTTATCCCAGTCTTCTGGTTGTGAGTGACTAAGTTGTGTTGTCATCGATCTGAGGAGAAGCTTGCCTTTGATGACAACTGGAGCTGCAATCCCTAGGGGGTCATACAGGCTGTTCGTGATAGACAGGACACCCCGCCTTGTGAATGGTTTCTCTCCTAGGGACACTCTGAACGTGAATGTGTCTGTCCCCAGGTCCCAGAAGACGCCTAGTGATCGTTGGACTGGTATGGCATCCTTGCTGAAATCCAGGTCACGGAGGTCTGAGGCTTGATCTTCACGGGGGAAAGCTTGTGTTACTTCAGGGTGGCTAGATGCTATCTTGTGTAGGCGTAGATTCGCAGTAGCTAACATGGCTTGGGTTCGAAGGAGCAGATCAATAGCTTCTGCAGGCTCAGGTACAGATTTAAGTCCATCATCCACATAAAAGTTCCTTTCTACGAAAGCTCTGGCATCAGAACCAAACTCTGCTTCCCCAACCTCAGCCGTTTTTCTCAGGCCATACGTGGCCACTGCAGGTGAGGAAGTGTTCCCAAAGATATGAACTTTCATTCTGTATTCTATTATCTCACCATCAGGGTTGTTTTCCTTATACCAGAAAAACCGTAAGAAGTCTCTGTGGTTCTCTTGGACGACGAAAGAGTGAAACATCTGCTCAATGTCGGCTACAAAGGCCACAGGGTTCTGGCGAAAACGTATGAGAACTCCTAGTAGGCAGTTGGTAAGATCAGGACCTGAAAGTAGTAGCTTGTTCAGGGAAACTCCACCGCTTTCGGCTGCAGCGTCAAAAACTACACGGTTTTTTTCTGGTTTTTGGGGGTGGTAAACACCAAAGTGTGGCAAGTACCAGCATGCATCGCGAGATACTAAGTCTTTGTATGGGACTGGTTCGGCATGACCATTGTCAAATACTTTCTGCATAAAGGTCAAATAATGTTCTTTCATCTGCGGCTTTCTCTCCAGAGTGCGGCGAGTAGATTTGAGGCGTTTGAGCGCATTCTCTCGATTGTTTGGGAGCTGTGATGCATGTACCTCTTCGCAAAAGGGGAGAGGTGCTACCCAATTGCCTGCTTCATTCTTAATCATGCCTTCCTTCATGATATTCATGAACTTCCTATCCTCTACAGAAGTACCTAGCTTATTGTCAAATTTGGTGCGTACAAACACCTTGCTTCCTAACCCATCCTTGAACCTCCCATTAATGAAACTCTCTTTCTTCTGGTCACTCACCAGTTTCGCTGTAACATCTGCCTCCGTGTCATGCTTTACGTAGAAGCGATTGGGACATGGTTCTAGGAGAGAGGGTCTGCCATTGTGGAGCACCTGCGTCTTGTAGGTATAGATTCCTTCTGGCTTGTGTGCACCGTCTATGCATGCGTTCCCCAGAACTACCCATCCTAGATCAAGTTGTTGAGCCCAAGGAGCATTCCTTGGGCCATTGCGTGACTCCCGAATCTTGTGAAGAGGAGGAGCGTCCCTTCCGATTAGCAGTAGAACTTCAGCATCAGGGTCAAGCTCAGGGATCTTGTCAGCAATAGTCTGAAGATGAGGATGAGCTCTAGCAACTGCTGGGGTGGGGATTTCTTCCCTATTATCTGGGATGTGGAGACTGGTTTTCTGGGTTGCTGGGAGCTGAGTTCAACACATCTGTCTTGGCAACTGTGACACCTCGTCTTGTGTTCGGGGTTCTAGCAGGCTTGAAAGCAGGCCTTGCTTCGCGTGAGATTGGTTTCTCAGAGCCCTCTGTCATCAAGTATGGGTCATTTCTCTCGCGAGCAATTTCTTGAATGAACCTAGCAAATTCACTGAATTGGGGGTAGTCTACACTGTGCTGAATTTTAAAGCGATAGGCATGTCTTTGCCACCTTCCTTGGATGTCTTCAGGAAGCTTAGTAAGAATTGGCCTCAAATAAGTTGGTTCATCAAGGATTGTAAGGCCTTTAAGACTTCCATCCTGTTTGGCACACTGCAGCTCTAACAATAAATCTCCCAGATCTTGTAATTTCTTATTGTCCCTATAGCCTATCTTAGGAAATACTGTAAGTTTGTTCAAATGTACCTGTGTCATTACTGCATTCGAACCAAAACGTTCACCTAGCTTCTTCCAAACCTCTTTGACACCCTCAGCTGGATTCTCAATGTATGCATTGCGTAACCGCTGTACAAGCTTCTTAGACTCATTAGTAGTGTATTCAGTCATCAGCGACAACTCCTCGCTGAAGCTAATATTGACACTTCCTATCATATTCTTGAAGGCTGCTTTCCAGGTGTGGTAGTTTTCTGGGCGATCATCAAACTTCTCTATCTTGTTAGCTATGAGTTCTCGCCGAGCCATAAATTGGATGTACGATTCCATAATGGTACGATCTGAGTTTGAAACTGGAGTGGCTTGATTTGGAGAGATACTGAACGTAGGTGCCATAGGGTTTAGGCCCTTCGAAGGTGGTGTTACTTGTGGCTGAGTGTGCACTTGAGGATTAGGCAGTGCCTCTTTGGCAGGTGTGTGAGGGAAAGGAATTTCATTATTAACATAGTCCTGAACCCGATGTCTGGGGTCTATGAGAGGAAGGTCCAGGCGCTGAGATTCTTCCATTTCATAACTGATTCCAAGTTCCTCATCAATGGCTTTAGCCCGTGCTAAGGCCACAGCGGCTTCTCCCTCTAAGCGTAAGCTTTCTAACCTCACCTCCTGGTCTCTTTTCCTTCTGGCCAAAGCCAGCTCTTCCTCTTTTCTCTTCCTTTCTAAGACAAGCTCCTCTTGTTCTATCTGAAATGCTGACTGAGATTCTATCTGGGTTCTTATTTTATGCATTTCGGCTTTCTTTATCGCTGCCGCTGCGTTGGCTCTGGCTCGCACACGCATGGCTGTAGACGAGAGCGAAGAGGTCCATGATCCCGTGCGAGTTGACTTGATTTCATGTAAAAGACTGTTCTTCCGTTCATTTGCATCACTGATAGCGCTTAGAACAATTTTTTTGCGATTCATTGCCGTTTCTTCGATAGATCTTCGCTCTTGTTTACATTCAAGCGTACTAGCACATGAAGTAAAATCCATTAAAGACAACAATACGGTCTGGTACTCAGTGAAAGTAGAACGAACGTCACTTATAGCTGAGCGAAGCAGTTCCACTGAATCGGGGATTTCTTGAAGTTTCGTGATAGAAACTATTGTTTTTTCCCATATATCTTCCAATTTACCTCTATCTGACTGGAATCTATTTTCAATTACCTTTGCGGAAGGCTTGATAATCCTTCTGGGACGAGTCGATTCCACTTCAGGCTCGATGTCCTTTTCTCCTTCGCTGCTATGACGGCGGCGGCCATTGTTGTCTTCCAAACTGAAGGCCAAAGTATCGGGGATTTGAGTATGTTCCTCCAAGGTGCCATTAGCAGCAAGCTGGACTTCGGTAAGCTGAACCCTAGGCTTGAAAGATGTGACGATTTCCGAATCATAAGCCACGGTATTGTCGAGTTCCATGTCCGGGTTGTGCGAGGAAATCATCGGGGATCGGCGATCCTTTCCGCGGTTTGTGTCTGTGAATGCCCTAGGAAATACTCTTTTTTACTGTTCTGATCCGTCAACCCACGTCTTGAGGGCCTTCTCCAGCAGTATAACCGAAATATTGTTAATAAACTAAAGCCGTTTATTAGTATATATAAAGCTTGGTAAAAAAGAGTAAAGCTTCCGAGGCTAACACGCTAAAAACTCAAAAGGAAATCTACAAGCACGACGTGTCTAGACTACCTGGATAATGATAAGCCAATCAGCGAGCGAGAATGATGGCGTGACCTAAAATGGCGGGAACTTACTGAACAATAGATAAATGCTAATGATGTGATATATAAGGAAAAAGGTAAACAAACTAACTCGCTAGTAAAGTCAGTGTTCTGGACAGCACACGTGCATTAAACTTACATATTTTGTGTCGGAGTCAAAAAATTAGAGTCTGCCGTCATGTCAGTCACATCGCTTTCCAAGTCTTGAACTTTATCGAGGTAAACCACGACACCAAATCCTTCAAGTGCAGATTCCTCTTGCATTGCGAAACGGCGCTTCAAACAACATAGTATGGTAATTTCTTCATGTCATTCCCTTGAGATGTTTGTAATTGCAGGCGGTGATTACTCGAATATTTTGCATGGCGTTGTGAATACAAAGGTTCAATGGTTCATTAAGTAACCATTCCCTTGAGATGTGCGTCTTTCTTTCATTGCATTCTTAAAGCGTTTTTGAAGCCGTTTAAAACACTCACAGCACGTGTTTTATCAAGTCTAAAAATTCTCGGGCTTCGCCCTCGAATTTTTAAACTTGATAAAACACTGCTGTTCGTGTTTTAAACAGTACTTAATTAATTTATCTATAATACAATAATATAAAATTATTAATTATTTTAATTTATGCACTGAAGTCTATGATATAATTAATGTCAATTATATCTAAGTAAACAAAGTTGTTTGATTTCTCTTTTAAACTGGTTTCTTGAAAGATTTCTAATTGAATCTGGGATTGAGTTCCAAGTTTGTATACCAGTGAATTTGAGTGAAAATTTTCCATAGTTAGTAGAAATTGAAGGTAAATGATAGTTACGTGTGGAATAGCGTGTGAAATGAGAATGAATATTAGAAGCAGTAGTATACAAAGTGGGGGTCCTGGTGCAGCACCAACGTCATTTTCAACGTTTTGACACAAGAAAAACAACATATGACACAACAAAAACAACATATGACACAACGAAAACCAACATGTCAACACTCAGACATCACCAGTACCACCCATCCCTACTGCCGCCACTGCTATTTCATTTGTTGGGATTTGGTACAACATCAACGCACCCTATTAGAGGAGTGATTAGTATACGGTATATCTACCCATGGTACTAACGTACATTCTTTACTTCTCGATATTAACGTATGTTGTTACTTTAGTACGTATTAATATCACACAGATTAGACAAGTGCATGTGATTGAAGAACCTCAACGTAGACGCAACAACTAAGATACCAATTAGACACATAACGTATATAGGGACCACCACTTTACATACTACTATAGTCCACCTCATTGCATAAAAAAAAACACCCTATTAGAGGACAGAGTAACCTATAATATATCACACCAATATGGATGAGTATATTGAGAGGTTGCTTGCAGAAATGCAACCACCAGAGCCTTTCCGGGGTGTCATCCGCAACATCTTAGATGAGCCTATTCCGGAAGCAGTGAAAAGACACTTACTACAACCACTGCTTCCAAAGAGATACAAGCCAAGGCCAAAGCCACCACTTCGTAAAAAGCGGAAAGCTATCCTTGCGGAGTTTGACCCCATACTAAGAAAGTCAAAACAGCCGGGGAGCCCAATCACCTTACATTCATCCAAGTACCCGTCATTGGTGATTATCTACGAGGATGGAAGATGGACATTCCAAATGGTAATCCTCTAGGATCAGATCCAGCTGCTTTCCTCGTAGGTATTCGTAGGAAGACTGCAGAAAGGTTAGATGAAGAGCTCCAAGACCTAAATAGTATTAAGGTTCAGCTAGCCCTGAATATCACACTACGGCTTGATAAACCTGAGGGTTCAGTATACGAGATAATTACCTTTCGGAGTTCTCAAGCCGTTTTAACCAACAGTGATGAGATCCGTGGGGTAATGGTAGAAGCACATGCTCAGATCAATAACGTCATTGAGAAGTGGATCAGCCGAGGATCGAATTGGGTTATAGATACAGTAAACATTCTATGGTTGAACATTGCTAGATATCAACCACTCCGTGGAGGTTCATATATACAACTGCTTCCAGAGTTTCCAGAAATCGCTAGTAAGAAAGCTGTGATCAACGTAAAGAACTATGACGACCGATGTTTACGTTGGGCACTACGCGCAGAAAAGTCTCGAGTCACACAAAACCCTGAGAGGACATCAAAGTACCAAGAAGGTGATGGGTTTAACTTTGATGGGGTGGATTCGCCAACACCAATCTCACAAATAAAACGTGTAGAGAAGCAAAACAATATCTCTATCAATGTATATGGTTGGGATCATAAGGAAAAGTGTTTGATCGTGCACCATATCTCGAAGGAGACCTTTTCGAAAAGAGTTAACCTATTGCTAATAGAGTGCCCAGATAGCGGTCTTCAACACTACTGTTGGATCAAGGATTTTAATAAGCTATTATTCGATCAAACAAAACATAAATGTAGAAAACACTTCTGTGAGCGATGTTTACATGGATATACTACCAAAGATCTTCTTGCAAATCACATCCTAGAGTGTAACGGTCTCAACAACCGAGCCATTCGAATTGAAATGCCAACCAAGAAGAATAACAAACTATCATTTCAGAACATACATAAACAACTAAAAGTTCCCTATGTTATCTATGCAGACCTCGAAGCTTTAACAACTAAGATCGAAGGACGTGCCAAAGACCCAACGAAAAGTAATACACTTAAAACTGAAGAACATATTCCATGTGGATTTTCATATATCGTTGTACATTGCGATGGTCGTAGCGAATCGCCCGTACTATATCGAGGTATGGATACTATCGAACGATTTCTACTATGTGTACAAGATGAAGAGACTAAGATAAAAGCCCACGTGGCCAAACCATTATGTATGTCGTGGAAAAATAAGCGGGCTTTCGATCACGCAAAGATTTGTCATATTTGCCAGAAGCCCTTAGTTGGTAATGATAGAGTACGAGATCATTGTCATATCACTGGTGAGTTTCGAGGTGCAGCACATAAGGTATGTAATCTCAAATTACGTCTATCACCTATCATCCCAGTCGTATTCCACAATCTACGCGGATATGATTCTCACCTATTGATGCAATCTATCTCCAAAACGAATGGCGATATCTCTTGTATACCAAATAATATGGAGAAATATATATCATTCTCACTTGGTAACCTACGATTCATTGATAGCTTTCAATTCTTACCATTCTCTCTTGATAAATTGGTTTGTAGCACTATAGATGCAGCCGCAAACAAATGTAAACGATGTAATGAATTTGAGCTGGTTATCATTAACGAGGACTGGAAGCTAGTTGGGACTTGCCAACAGTGTGGAGAAGGTAGCATAAAGCAACTCGACCCGTCTCGTCTCCCAACAACCGTTACACATACACCCACTAATGCACACCTTCTTGGTCGCAAAGGCGTTTATCCGTATGAGTATATTATGGACACTTGGGAAAAATTCGCAGAGACTTCCCTTCCACCGAAAGAATCGTTCTATAGTAAACTAAATCTAGAGGACATAACCGATGAGGACTACGAACACGCACTAGAAGTTTGGAATGTATTTGGTTGTGAAACATTGGGAGACTACCATGACCTTTACCTCCAAACCGATGTACTTCTTCTTGCAGATGTGTTCGAGACCTTTCGAACGACATGCATGCAAAACTATGGCTTAGATCCAGCTCACTACTATACAAGTCCTGGTCTATCGTGGGATGCGCTGTTGAAGAAGACTGGCGTGAAGCTTGAACTATTAACAGACTATGACATGCATCTATTCATCGAGAAAGGTATACGAGGTGGGATATCTATGGTGTCTCAGCGTAGTGCCAAAGCAAACAACCCAAACGTGCCCGATTTCGATCCTAATAATCCAAATAGCCATATACTCTATCTTGACGCTAACAATCTATACGGATGGGCTATGAGTCAATATCTACCAACGGGAGGGTTTGAGTGGTGTATGCCAATAGAAGAACAAATCATCCAGCACGAAATAGATTCTGATGTAGGTTACATTCTAGAAGTTGACCTTGAGTATCCTCGAGAACTTCACGACACACACAACAGCTATCCGTTAGCTCCTGAAAGAATGCAAGTGAATAAAGCTTGGTTCTCAGAGTATCAGTCAAATCTATTCGAGGAGCTATACAAAGGAAATGGATCCTTGAAAGTGGAAGAGCTTGTACCTAACTTATATGACAAAGAACGATACGTGCTCCACTACCGAAATCTACAACTATATCTATCTCTTGGTATACGTTTGAAAAAGATCCATTAAGAGCACTACGATTCGATCAATCACCATGGATGGAGCCATATATACAAATGAATACAGAACTACGAAAACAAGCGAAGAGCCCTTTCGAGCAGGAACTCTACAAATTGATGAACAATAGTGTATTTGGCAAAACAATGGAGAATCTACGAAAGCGTGTAGATATCAAACTAATTCGCTCCTCAGAAGGAATCAGACTACAACGTCTCTTGAATAAACCTAGCTATGCTCGCTCAACGATCTTTGACAACGATCTAGTTGCCGTACACAATTACAAAAGTAAGTTACTACTGAACCGTCCAGTATATGTTGGAATGTCGATTCTAGATCTTTCAAAACATCTGATGTATGACTTCTACTATAACGAGCTCAATAAACAGTATGGGCAACGTTGTAATCTACTATATACAGATACTGACAGTCTACTACTACACATTGAAACTGAAGACATCTATGCAGACATAGACAAAAACAAACACCTATACGACACGAGTAACTACAGTAAAGACCATCCATCGTACGACGTATCCAACAAGAAAGTACTTGGTAAAATGAAAGACGAATGTGAAGGCATTCCCATAGTTGAATATGTTGGACTACGATCGAAGCTATACTCAATATTGAAAGTAGATGGTGAAGAGATTAGGAAGGCTAAAGGTACCAAAAAGGCAGTTGTGAAACATCGTATTCGTCATGAGCAATACAAAGAGTGCTTGCTAGATAAGAAAGTATTCCGCCATGGTATGGATATGCTTCGAAGTGAAGGTCATAGAATGTATGGCATTCATATGAATAAAGTATCTCTATCACCATTTGACTCCAAGCGATGGATTGCAGAAAACGGAATCGATACATTAGCCTATGGGCATAAAGACGTCATTCCAGATGACTATTTCATCGATGAGTTACTTGGGTACGAAGATGATTTCATCGATGAGTTGCCTGGGTACGAATATGATTTCATCGAGGAATTGCTATCTTAGAATTCCCTTAGGAGGTAGTTCAGTATTTGATGGTACCACTTGTAGTTCTTCACGCACAAATCCACGATTCGGCGCATCCTTTTCCAAATAGTACAGAACTGGTTGGTTAGGAGATATAGCACTACGCGAAATGATATATGTCTGTAAACTCCATACAGGATCGGTCGCTCGCTTGGTTCCACCTTCCAACTCTCCAGATGCATAGAGATATCGAACTAAAACGTCGAATGGTAGTCGCTTTTCGTCCAATCCAACAGTTCGAGAATATGTAGGAGTCTTTATGTTAACTTGCTGTGACACAACAGAATTCGATGGCTCCTTACCTGTTAGCCTAGTAACTTCGTTATTCATGGCCTTGATAACCTCAGGAAGCCTCAATACCCATTCTCTACTACGCGCATCCGATCCTTCAGATGTGAGTACCATCTCTTGTGCATATTGATATCCAAATAATCTCTCAGCTAGCGTTCTATTTGCTCGTTCGACAAAACTTTGTGACCTATGATTACCAGTTTCACCTCGTTGAACTTTCGTACCACGTAGTTCTAAGGTTTCAGACATACGTCCCATGAATTCTCTACCAGGATCTACTTGCAACGTTTTTGGCCATTCTAGTGGACTACGCTTATAGATTCGTTCGAATGCCGCAGAAACTTCACCACTATCTTTTGATGCCAAAGGCTCGGCCTCTTTATATCGAGAAGCCACATCAATTACCACTAAGGCATACTTATAGAGTTTCCTTCCACCTCCAGGTCGATCATGAGGTAGGAAGATCAAATCAGCCTGATGAACCTCATTAGGTTTCGATACAGTCCAATGTGGTCGTGGAATATGTCGTGGTGGTGATAGATATATTTGCCACATGGCTTGTATTTTAGTATTGTTAGTAGTAATCTAGTAGTTATCTAGTAGTATCTAGAAGTCTCGTCGTTTTTAAAAAGCATATCGACTAATAGCATATCCAGCGCCTAGCATTCCACCACCAACATATATCAATTCGCCCGTCGTCTGATTGCTTGAGGGTCGATAGTAATCAGATAAACGAGGTTCTTTCATTGCTTTGAGCCGTTTCAGTGCCTGACGTAACTTATCGGATTGCACAAAGGCTTTGTTGGTATCGTTTTGAGTGTTGTATGCATCATGCTCGAGGCCTTCCTGTTCTTGGACAAAGTCGTATAATCTTTGACGTTCCTTTCTATAAGCCACCATTTCAGATTCTTGTTTTTCAAGGGCCCTATCATGTCTCTCTCGTTCTATATTAGCAGTTTCATCTTTTCCACTAAGTAACCTAGCAAGCACTCCACCACCGGTGAATGCCGTTGCATTCAAAACAGCTCCAAAAACGGTCATTGCAATTGCTGCCATGCTATACTACGAATCCTATGGTACGATCTTTTGTTTCTCGAGATATTGTTTTGCATATATGCTACCAGCTATCACGGCAGTCCACTTCACGTAATTTATAATAGAAATAGAAGGATCACTAAGCATAGATTCCTTGGTAGTCTTTTTTACGATCCACCCAATACCAGTAGCAAGTCCAGTTATCATAGCAGCATCGGTTGCTACTTTCATCAATTCTTTATCCATCCTAACATATATAGTATGGTCTCTAGTCTTTAAATGTTACTCCATATCTGGCACCGTAGTCTTTACCGGACTCGCGGGTCGTATCGTACTAACGTTCTTAGGAGTGTCATCTCCGTATCTTTTGTATTGATAATATGCTCCAACCAGTGCAGCACCCGTGCCAATAACTGCGAGAGTAGTAGTAGTAGACACATTTTTGATCCAACTTTCCTTTACATCGGTTTCTTTAGGTAATTCACTTTCACGTGCCAACTCTCTCTTTTGAGCCTCTCTAGCACGTTTATTGCTTAGTTCAAATGCTTTTCCAGCGGCGACACGCTTTGGATCTTTTACCTTAGTTGGTGCAGTCGTCGGGGGATTCGCAGTTATCTGATCCGTTTCTTCCATCTTGATTCGATATAGTAGGTATGTGTGAAGGTTCAATAGGTGTGGTAGCAGAGGTACTAGGAACGACTATGTGGTCAGATACATGGAATAAGGCACTAGCTAGAGCTACGAATCGACCTGCCTTAAGAGATAACAAGGCGGCTACAGCAGATATCTCATTGCGGACTAGGTGGTCTTCTTGTAGGTCCTTAAACAGTGCTTGTTGGTCGTCTAGTGGAACTACGTATGCGACTGCGCGGGTAACTAGACGTAGTGCTCCATTTACTAAGCATCCTGTTATTTGCTTAGCTACTATGGCCTGGTATCTACTATGTAAACGTTTTACGTCCTTCTCAGACAGTTTAGATATATCTACTAGGGAGAAATTCTGTCCTAGATATTCTTTCGTTGTACCCATTGCAGCTAAAATTGAAAGTGCTTCCCGACAATCTTCGATACCCTCCAATTTGGTTGGATGTTCCAGTACGATAGGAGGACAAGTAATAGCGCACTCATCTACCAGTTCTTTGACGTATTCATCCATGATAATATGTTATAGGTGCGGGTAGCTCTAACACGACTACGAAAGGATGCCGCAAACAAAAACATATGCGAGCAAACTTGTGAGATCGAAGTATCGTTCGTAACTCATTACATTCTTGTGAGCCTCCGTAATCTTCAAATATCCTTTTACCATCTATAACCGATGCCGTATGAAATGCTACTACAATAGCTACGTTCTCTCGGAAAGGTTTGCATATACTTGTTAATTGTTGGGATAGCACCCAAATGGAGAGTCCTATATGTCGGGCAGAGAATGCTAAATCGACGAGCTTGTCAGTTCTTCTTTTCACATCTTTCGAGGCGGCACAATCATCTAGAATCAATAGCGTATTGGTCCCTTTCCAAAATGTAGCACAGATATTCAATGTGGTATTGATGGCATCCTGTGGTGGAGATATGACATAAAAGTGTGGATCTCGATTGGCAAATCCACGATAGGTTTTGTTGTGGGCATACGTAGGACAAATTAATACTATATAATCGAACTTACCACGAAATGGTCCACGAAGTTGTTCTATGAGAAATGCGGTCTTTCCACAATTCGTTGGACCTACTATGAGTGTGTTGAATGGGATGTGTTCTGTGAGGGAATCCATCATTTATACTCTGTAAATGAGCTGAGTATCTGCAAGGACGTAGATGTGCATGTTGACAGTGCTAACGATTTTGCTCGCGGTCCTATATATACGAAGGTCGATATCTTTTCCACCACCCGTTTGCGCCATACCATCGCCATGAACAGCTGAATCTTTTGCCGTGCGACAATCGACTAGAATGGCGAATCTGTTGTTGTAAAACTTTGTGGGGGTCATAGAAGTATCGGATGTGGCAAACCATTCCTTTGCGGCCTCCCAAAAATCTGGTGGTAGCATACCTCCTGGAAAGAATCTATTTGGAACTCCATTTACGTCTACCTCTACCTTCAAAATATCGGGATTTGAGAATGATTCGCTATCTCGCGTGCCGGCATTGTGTGGATCCACGAATAGTAGAAGTAACCCAGCAAAGAATTATAGATATTCTGAGATATCAAAGTATCTGATACCTTGGCGATAGGTACTAACTTGAAGTGAACAGAGTGATCGTATAGAAATGCAGTACCTTTTTCGTACGCATTAAGTGCATGTCTGGACAGTGTTTCATCCTTGATTGCTTCGTATTCTAACTGGATGTTGGTAAGCTTGTACGTGCCTATCTTTGTCGTATCTGATCCAACGATTATCTCGATGGCGTGGGCTAGAGTCAACTCGAACGAAATAGTGTCTTCCAGTGCGTGTGGATATAGAACTCCGTGTTGTGTTAGAATATCAACGTCTAACGGAATTCTATATTTGGAACCATACGCAACTAGGAGCGTGTTCTCACTGACGGTTGAAGTATTTGCATCACCGGCCTTAGATCGTAGCTTATTTGTGTTCTCTGATTGGATACCTTGTTGTATTCTCGATTCTCTCTCTTGCGTAGATAGATATACATCGTAATACGTTTGTAAGAGATCTGACCGAGCAATGTCTTCTACTATTTCAGCTCCCATCTTACAGACTCGATGTATAACCAAGCAACGTCCAACGTTGTTCACGACACGATTATTGACATGTCCACCAGACAATACGATGTCACCCAATAGTGCTAAGCTACCAGGTACTAATACGATGTTTTCTCCCAGCGTTGGTACTTCCACATAGAGAGTCTCTCCAGGATTAGCAGATGATGGGGTGAAAGTTTTCCTATATAGATTTCGTCGAGCTTTGAGTGCGCAAGGCTCTCTTCGTGCTTGTTTGGGAATCAACTTCGACGATATCATGTTGAATATACCAAGATATGTAGTTATGTTCAATATGGAAGGTGTGGATGACGTTGATGTGAGACCTGAGGATAATACCGATAGATACGAAGACCAACGACAACAAGATGAAGAAGACCAACGACAACAAGAAGAAGACCGACGAGAACAAGATGAAGAAGACCGACGAGAACGAGAAGCAAATGAAAGATACGTGGCTCGCTTATTGGGTGATAATCAAGATGAAGCTGGAGGTAGTGAGACAATTACCATGGATGATTTGCATGACTATGCCATAGAAGGTGCTGACCCACTTCGAGGATTCACATTCGAACAAACCATTCAAGATTCGGCAAAAGAAATGCTGGTTGACATAGTAAAGGGGCAATATATGGACGCGGGTGTTCGACATAACATCGAAATCTCCTTAATAGACGAACAAATCAAAGTTCGCGAACTTGGAAGCAAAGAACCCTTTACACGTCTATTTGTCGGTGATGAGAAAGATATGAAATTACGTGTGAAGATGAGGAAAGCTCTCAAAGATGCCTTAGGTCCAAATAATGAAGAGGCCGCCAAGCAAGTAATATTTGCAGAACGACAACTCGCTGATCGGGAAGCAAATAATGAGTCTATTCTTGGAGACTCCGAGTCGACCGACGCTCAGAAAGAAATTGCTAAGAAAGAGTTAATGTCTATCCGTAGGGCAAGAGAATTACTTGAACATCAAGAAGAAGCCATACTAGAACGTACGTCGCTACGTGAGAGGGTTAAATACATTTTCAGAAAGTATGGAATGACTGTTCTTGCGGTGGTAACTGCTATCGGTTCTATCGTTAGTGTAATAGTTTCCCAGTTATCGAAATCCGTACCGAAACCAGTAAAAGATGGTATCGACAAAGTAGTAGATGCAGTAGAGAAGGGATTAAAAACGACTGGTAAATTGTTAAAGGAAATGGGAAAGAAACTTGGACAGATCCTACCTGGAATGATTGGATCAATTGCGAGTTTCATATTTACTATGGCTGGTAAGGCCCTGGGAGTATTAGCAGAGAATGTTTGCTTATTCATCGTAGCGGTGGTGGTGATCACAATAGAGCAATATAAACGACGTTAACGAAACAACGCCCATGCAATTCCAGCTCCTACAATAGATACTATCGCTAGATTGGTCTCATGTTGTGCAACTCGTTGTGGAGTAGGACTATGTGGAACTCGTCGTGGAGTAGGATGTGGAACTTGTCGCTTTGCACTATGTGGTAATTGTTTCTTTCGTATCTGTCCTTCCATATCTGGTGGTGGGGATTCGGTTTCGAGAACATCTCCATTAATATCGTTCACGCCTAACACCATACCTTCTGTGGCGTTCGGGATTGGATTTTTGTAGCCATCCTTCTTGCTGAGGTAGTACTCAAGATTGCTTGGTAGTAATCGTACCCCTATAGCTATTGCTAGATCTTTTCTCTTATGTGTGTGTAGTATAGCTGTAAGATAGTTTTTATAGCTTACCACTAAATTGTTTTCGAGAATAGCGCCTTCGACCAAGCTCTTAAATTTTTCTTTGACATTGAAGCTATCTATGATGGATTCGTTAAGATCGTTTTGAGCACCTAGAATGCAATATCCGAAAGCTTCGACAGATCGATTCAATCTACCTAATCCAGCATCCGTTAACCCCTTACCGATTGGTGGCACAAACCAATCGTATTGTTTACCGTTGCCATCGATAATGTACGAGAGCGGAAATTCATAGACCGAACGACTTTCCTCAGGAAACTTGAAGTCGCAACCTGGCCATTTCGCAGAGTATGAGGTGTTATGTGCATACTTCTCTTGGGCGTTCACCAGTCCTCCATGAATGTATATGTAGACGTCTCCTAATCCGTGATTATTACCTCCGTCCCATCGAAAGTCTGGTGTTCGAGATATACCAAACTCGATGCACAATTTCTCAAGAGCTGCTTTACTGTAGAGATTATCGAGTTGTCTGAAAGCATGGTCACCAGGTAGAGGAACTCCATGAGTGCCACCAAGTTCATGAAGAATTCTTCGTATTGTGAAATAAACGTGAAATTGTAAGAACCCTTGAACGACGGGTGGATACGTTTTGAAAGTAGGATCGAACAATGACACTCCACATCCAGAAGTCGCACACCACGTTGCGAAATTCAACTGTTGAGGCCAATATTTGAAATCCGGACCTGATAACCAATGGTAGGACTCCTTTGCTGTCACATGCTTTACGAAGGTCTCCTTGAATATGTTAGGAACGCCAGCATTGAACTTTTTCGTAGGTGTGACGTATATCCATAGATTAGTGAGATCGATATCTTGTGCCGGTTCGGTAAAAGGAACTGCCGTAATAGGATATTTCGCACTTTTATCTAGTGTCAACGTAAGTGGGAAACCACCAACCATCCCCTGCAATGTATTGTCGATGCGTTTTCGAATGGTAGCAGGTAGCTTGGAGACATCATCACCATAGACCACATAGCTAGAATCCCCATCTCGAAACCAAATACTCGTTGAATATTTGCCGGGGCCATCTATATCCGTGGATGCATAGAACTGGTGAAAATCTGCATGTGGGTATCTTTTCTTAAACTTCGCTAATAGATCGGCATTCAGTGTTGCGACCTCTTCGTTTTCTTCTATCCAATCGCGTTTGGAAAGACCTTCGTGATTCCGAGCAAATAGTACTCTCTCATAAACTGTTTTGTCGCCAAGTGCTATGCTAAGTGCCTTGCCTGTCGTACCAAGCCAACCCATTAACTTACCTCCGCCTGTCTTTGTAGTAGGACCTTCATCTGTGAACACGCGATGAGACATTCCCCGATCGTTGAAATCGACATTATCAGAAGTGGGTTCGAACGAACCAAGTACGGCCTCAGGAAATAGATACTTGAACTGTTGGCATGCTTCTGTCATGTTGAAGATATACATACATACAGTTTATAACTTCAATATATAATGGTTATCTTAAATGTCACCACAACATCGGCTGATCATACGGTCTACTTTGATAACCCTATTCATATCAACAATATTTCGCTAATCGAGATCACTATTGAGAACAGTTGGTGGAACCTAAAAGAGAAGGCTTCATTCTGGTGGGGCGTCGATGGTGGTTTGATGATCCCATACGAAATCGATCCGGGGTCTTATAATATGCATTCACTCACGGATCAATTAAAATCTGCAATTGATGCTGACATCGTGAAAATTACGAAAAGTAATAGCAAAAAGGGTAGTATCCGAGAAGTAAAGAAACCAATCCTGTTCAGTAAATATCTCTGCGAACTATTGGGTATCGATGTAAATGAAGAGGTGGGAGGAGCTATATCACTAAAAGTGGAGAAATACATTGTGTGGATATCTTCGATCACCATATCGTATGTCCACTGCGATGTGGTGGATTACGGATTCTCACTTCTAGAAGGAAAGCGATCAAACGTTCTGTCTAGCATTAAAGTACGAGGCAACTGGTTCAATGAAATAACCTATTCTGCAACGATCCTACTTCCAGTCCGAGCTATAGGTACTATACGAAATAGCCTTCACGTGACAATTCGCGATGATAAAGGAAATGTGATAAACTTCCGTGGTCGACCCATACGCTACGTATTGAAGATTGAGTAAGCTAAGACATATAGATATGATGGATAGCGATTCGATTCCAACTGCTCCAGAGGAACGAAAGCTCTATCCCACGATCACTTCGTATAAAACTGTTTCGTCTGGAGATAGCTTTCGACTTCAGAAAGTATGTGATACGCTTGCCGAACTCGAACAGCAGGCAAAGCACTACGAAGTCGTTCGTAAACAATATGCCCGAGCGCGTGGTATTGTTCACGGGGTTGCTGTGGCCACAGGTAGCTTGAGTGGTATTTTATCTGCTACAGCGTTAGGTTTATCATTTACGGGAATTGGGATACCTGTGGGTATTTCTATAGGAGGAATGGGATTCCTTTGTGGTGTCATTTCGGCATCGATGGCTGTTGCTAGTAAGAAACTTGGCGTTCGCGTCTCGAAGCATGAAAAGACTGTTATGTTGGCAAAGGCTAAGGCCAATTCCGTGGAAGTCAAAGTCTCAAAAGCTCTAGCCGATGGTAACATTTCAGAAGCCGAGTTCGGAAGCGTTATTGGTGAGAAATCAAAATACGAGACGCTTAAGCTCGAAATACGACAAAAACACAGGCAAGAAGGTGGATTAAAAAACGTAGAAGAACTTCGATCCGAGATACGAAAGGAGATGAGAGCAAAACTTGGCAGTCTAGTGGGATAAGAATCAATATCTCCTACGAAAGGAACCAGCGTGGATTTTATTTTAACTTTACAAAAATCTTCGTATAAATTAATTCCGACATCTGGTTCATATGTAAATTTCTGTCGGTACGCAGGTGGTATTGATGTCGCCATATAGACCAGTTTCAACACGAGGCATGACTCATCACTATCGGCCTACCATGGAGCACGAAAGGTTTCTCGCGCTCGTTAGAGACTTAAATGGCGTTCTTGATCAAGTGGGACACGGGAAAGGCTAAATACACCGGAGAAGAATTCAAGCACCGTCTTTCCGAAACCTACCCGGAACTAATTGGACAAGAACTCGCGATCGACCGACCGACAAAGAGGAAAATGCCAGTCGCAAATGTAGGATGTACGGCGGAGTCGAATATCTTTGTTCTCAGTCGGTGAATCATTTTTAAAATGTTTCTATAGTGTTCCTTGTCCTTTTTACATGAGTAATAGTGTGTTTTGAAATTTTCTAGAGATGAATTTCGATGTTTAAATCGTAAACGGCTGATACGAGATGCTTTGGAAGTAATTATGTAAAAAAGCGGTCCGGCAAGGACCGGTTTGGTAATTATGTAAAATTATGTAAAAAAGCGGTCCGGCAAGGACCGGTTTGGTAATTCAGTATAAATTATGTAAAAAAGCGGTCCGGCAAGGACCGGTTTTGTAATTCAGTATAAATTATGTAAAAAAGCGGTCCGGCAAGGACCGGTTTGGTAATTCAGTATAAATTATGTAAAAAAGCGGTCCGGCAAGGACCGGTTTGGTAATTCAGTATAAATTATGTAAAAAAGCGGTCCGGCAAGGACCGGTTTGGTAATTTGACATACCACGTATGTACATAACACGTTAAAGTTGTTTTATTGACCCCCCAGTTTTTCTTCTCGCGTATTTCACTATCGCTAGTTAGACCGTGTCTCATATAGATGGGCTCAAAGTGGGAATTGTAAGCAATCAACTCATTGATAAAACGCACGACCGAACCCTTATGTATACCGCATCGTTTAACAACGTCAATAAGAGATATATGAGATCCTGAACGCCGTATCACCTCGTAACTTGCTCCAACGACTTTAGTTCGAAGTATAGAGTGGGTACCTATATTGTTTTCTTGCCGTATGAACAATCTCATAGACTATTTGTTGGATATTCTTAGGTACTCCTTTGGGATCGAGTTTAACGAAAGTCGTTGCAATGTGAGGAGTTATGCGATCGGCATTTAAATCTATATCGATCTTATCGTTATCATGTAGAGAACGTATAAAGTCATTTCCACGACATATGCTTTTATTGTTTAGTTGCATAAAACGAGCAACCTCACCTTTAGATCGGACGAACCCGCATTGTATACATGCCTGGTAAAGTAGAGCAGCTAAAATAGTTCTCTTGGCATAACTACGTTTGATACAAACCTTCTTTACTTGGATGAATGCGTCGGCTACGATTACTAATACATTTGTGGGAAACGATAGGTCATAATTGTGTGTATAAATAGTGTTGTATGCCTGTAGTTCTCGCATGATCGTTCGTAGTTGCAATTCTTTGTTATCACTTTGCTTTGGGATTGCGCGGTCTAGATCATGTTGATACCGAAAGCTATCCGGACCTACTATACGTAACCTAGTAGTAACATTGATCGTCTCTTCGCGTGATTCGGTCTCGGAAACGATACCACATGTGGGACATACAAATTCCGTTCCTTGTATTTCCATTGGACAGAGACATTCGGGACATGTTTCACCTGTGTTAATATTCAACCGTGGTTTGTTATGCAGGCTTGCGCAAATTTCTGAACCAAGTAATCTAATAAGCTCGTCCATACTAGTTGTATATACCATAGGCTATCAGCTATCTAATTGTGGGAACAAAAAAAAACAAAAAAAACAAAAAAGAATGAAGAGAGGTCACGTGACAACCTTTCTTCATTCTTTTTTCTTTTTTTGTGCCGTGATTTCTACTCATCCTCCGATTCTACCACATTTGGATCCTTCTCACCGATCGCAAGATCCGCCAACGCCTTATCGAGTTTCATAACTGGGCACTTATCTTCGTGATTCTCCGATTCTGCCACATTTGGATCTGCAAGGTTCACCAACGTCTTAGCGCGTTTCATATCTAAGCTCTTCTTATTGCGAATGAGACGGCGTTGAGGCCCGCCGCATTTCGAACAAAGCCCGTTTACTCGTACGACATCCTCTACCGCACTTCGAACATGGAACGAATGGGATGGTGCCTTTTGATATCTGAAAGTTATGTTGAGAACAGTACTCTGATGTCTTCGAAATCTTATTTGGACATTTCGTGTTCTTTCCTCGCATCAACCAATCACAAGTTATTATCTCAGCCATCGTGTGATATATCTATATTTTTACAACAACCGCCAATTTTCTCGCAATCTGATTGGCTAATTTTCATATGCAATATTTTAACAGACGCGCGGCCGGCTTTGCAGAGATTTGTGAATTCAGGTTGTGTACACATCTATTCCAAAAATCAAGAAAATGAGGATTTTAAAAGCATTTCATCACTGGGAAAAGTTAATCGGTGAGTCAAACTTCCTTGTGTGGTGCCATTTGTCAAAATTTGAGCTCTCTCTCGAGTCGAACAAAGCATTTTCGGCTAATTTGTGATCGACTTTGTGACAAGTTCGACCGATCTTTTAGAACTAGAACTGAGAAATGGTCTTGAATTAAATACATAATATTCTAGTTCGTGATTAAAATCTCTTATTCAGGATATTTACATAACGTTCTTAAGTAGAAACAAACAGTTTAGAGTAGCTTCGGTATTTTTCTAGAGTTCGGGAAAGCATAAAGACGTGTTTACGTTTTGGACTTTTCGACTCGAAAGGCAGTTTCTACACACTCATTTGAAGCTAAAAGTGTTTTGTTGTTGTAAAAAACAAATTGAAGTTAGTTTTTTATGTGTCTGTCCTAATATTGACAATGATTTTCGTCATAACATGGCCAAAATAGCTGTGGATCCACTCGGCAAAGACGGCTCGTGGATCCACAGCTATTTTGACCATGTTATGACGAAAATCATTGTCAATATTAGGACAGACACATAAAAAACTAACTTCAATTTGTTAAATGTTATGTGTCTAATTGGTATCTTAGTTGTTGCGTCTACGTTGAGGTTCTTCAATCACGCGCGTTTGTCTAATCTGTATGGTATTAATACGTACTAAGATAACGGTATACGCTAATATCGATAAGTAAAGAATGTATATTAGTACCATGGATGGATATGCTGTATACTAATCACTCCTCTAATAGGGTATTGGCTATGTTGTACCAAATCCCAACAAATGAAATAGCAGTGGCGGCAGTAGGGATGGGTGGTACTGGTGATGTCTGAGTGTTGACATGTTGGTTTTCGTTGTGTCATATGTTGTTTTTGTTGTGTCATATGTTGTTTTTCTTGTGTCAAAACGTTGAAAATGACGTTGGTGCTGCACCAGGACCCCCACTTTGTATACTACTGAAGCTTGTTTGAAGTATTTAGAGAAGGCAGGAGGTAAGTTATTATTAGTATAATCATACATGAAAAGGGAAATTTGAGTAAATGTAATGTCTTTTAATTGGAGGATACCTAGATCTTTATATATTGGAGGTGCATGGGTTTGAAAATGCGAAAATGTCATTATTCGTATGGCTTTATTGTTTAGGACATTTAGTTGGTTTAAACAAGTTTTATATGTATTAGCCCAAGTTATGTTACCATACTGGAGATAGGGATAAATGAGCGAGTAGTACACTTGTTTGAGTGTATTTAAGTCAAGATAGTATCGTAGCTTAGATATAATTCCAACATTCTTAGATATTTTTTTACAGACGATATTAACATGATGTTTCCATGTCAGATGTTGATCTATGTGGATGCCAAGATATTTGAATGAGTCAGTTTGTTGTAATGGATGGTCACCCAATGTTATATTTGATGTGGTTTTTCGTTTTTGGGGTGATGAAATTATCATATATTTAGACTTTTTGATGTTAATTGAAAGTTTATTAGATTGTCTTGGTTTTTTCTTTGGCCGTATGTCGGCTCGTTTTTAGAACCGTGTGTCGGTTCATAATCTTAGATATTCTTAGTTTTCCATTGGCAGTATGTCGGTTCGTTTGGAGAACCGTGTGTCGGTTCATAATCTTTTAAGTTTGATTAGTTTTCATTGGCCGTACGTCGGCTTGTCCCGAGAACCGTGTGTCGGTTCATAGTCTTAGATTGTCTTGGTTTTTTCTTTGGCCGTATGTCGGCTCGTTTTTAGAACCGTGTGTCGGTTCATAATCTTAGATATTCTTAGTTTTCCATTGGCAGTATGTCGGTTCGTTTGGAGAACCGTGTGTCGGTTCATAATCTTAGGTTTTATTAGTTTTCCATTGGCCGTATGTCGGCTTGGCCTGAGAACCGTGTGTCGGTTCATAATCTTAGGTTTGATTAGTTTTCCATTGGCCGTATGTCGGCTTGTCCCGAGAACCGTGTGTCGGTTCATAGTCTTAGATTGTCTTGGTTTTTCTTTGGCCGTATGTCAGCTCGTTTTGAGAACCGTGTGTCGGTTCATGATCTCAGGTTTCCTTAGTGTTCCATTAGCCGTTTTTCGGCTCGTTTTGAGAACCGCGTGTCGGTCCGTAATCTTAAGTTTTCTTCGTTTTTCAGTAGCCATGGATCGGCTTGTTTTGAGAACAGTGCGTTAGCTTGTTTGAGATAGTTTGTTTGAGAACAGTGTGTCTGTTTGTCTTACGAGCGTGCCGTGTCTCCTCATAGTATTAGGATTACTTCATGTTCATTAGCCGTTTTACGGCTTGTTTTACGAGCGGTGTGTCACTTCATATTATTTTTAGGATTACGTCATTTTCATTTACCGTTCGGCGGCTTGTTAGGTGTCACTTCGTAGTATTCGGATTCTTTCATGTGTCATTAGCCGTTTGGTTGCTTGTTTTGCAGGCGAGGTGTCACTTCATAGTATTGGGATTCTTTCGTTTGTCATTAGCTGTTGGGCAGCTTGTTTTGCAAATTAGGTGTCACTTCATAGTATTAGCCTAAGGTTGCTTTTATTAGTCATTTGTCGTTAGGCGGCTTATTTTGCAGGCTAGGTGTCACTTCATAATATTAAAATCCTTTCATTTGTCATTAGCCGGCTGGTTTTGCAGTCTAGGTGTCACTTCATAATATTAGGATTCTTTCATGTCTCATTAGCCGTTTGGCGGCTGAGCTCTCCTTCTTCGATGCTCGTGATCGTGTTGTGAAGCTAATGAGACAAGATAAACCCCCAAGGTGAAACGGGATACTGTTGTTAATGAAGTCACCGCAGATCAGGACATTCGCAATATGTTAAGGCAGCAGAGTGAGCAGATATCTACCCAGCAGAAACAAATCGAGAGTCTTCTTGCATGCATAACAAGGGTACCCCCCAGGGGTGGTGGGATGTTGGGCGTGTGATTCCCCTGGGCACTTGAAGAGAGACTGTCCAAAGAACACTGATCCTAGTGAGACAGCAACTGCTGCCCCACAGCCAGGATTCAGGAACCGAGATTTAAACTAGTTGGACCCGCTGCAGCGAGCCATGCAGTGGGCGAGCATTTAACACATGGAGGCTCAATCATTGGGAATGCCGTAGATGATTGTCCAGAAGTGAGGGTGAGGGTGGGAGAAGTAGATGTTGGATGTCTGATAGACACTGGTGCAGAGGTGTCGACAATTACAGAGAGCTTCTATAGGGAGCACCTAGCTCAGGGTAGAGAAGTGGTCGATGTGACATCCTACATTACGATATCTGCATCACAGGGCTTGGAGATCCCCTACATCGGGTATGTGGAACTCCAGTTATTTGCTCTCTCCCATACGTTTAAGAACCTAGGATTTTTGGTTGTTAAGGATCCAGTTTCTACTCCTATTCAAGCACGTAAGGAGAGATTGCCAGGTGTTCTCGGATCTAATGTGCTAAGAGACCTGCAAAAATGTTTAGTTTCTAAATACGGAGAGGATTTTACAGACGTTTTAGTATCTAAATCAGTTAATACTTGTGAAGTATCCCTTCTTCATGCACTGCAAATGTATAAGCCACATGTTTTGAACCAAGAGACTATCACAACTACAGCCAGTATTAACGGACAAGTGCGTTTGACTAGGTTGGGCCCCATGCTAATCCCTGCACGCTCCATCAGAGTTCTGGAGGGGTCTGTTAAAGCAGCCAAAATTGTCCCCTATAGTGCACTAGTTGAGAGGGTCGGAACTAACACAGCAGAGTTACCAAGTGGAGTGACTGTTGGTGCAGCAGTTGTAACTGTTGGTTGCGATGGAAGAATACCCATACAAGTGGCTGACTTTAAGAGTAAGGATGTTTACTTAAACCCTAAGACTCCAGTGGCAGTGATATCCACTGTTGAACTGGAGCCCACTGTTGAGTTTGTAACTATAGATGAGAACCATATGTGTGTGCGCGAGACTGTGTCGAGTAGTGTGGCAGCACAGAACATTACTGTTGATGACATCCTAGCTAGAATGGACGTTGGTGACCTCACGGAATCACAACGACAGGACCTTCAGCAAGTAATCCGGGCGTATCAGACAACCTTTGGTAAGGATGATGATGATATCGGGTTTTGTGACTTGGTCGAGCACAAAATAGTGATGACAGACGACCGACCAATAAAGATTCCACACCGACGAGTGCCACCGCATCAGTGGAAGGAGGTGACAGATTATATACAGAAATCCTTGGAACGTGGCATCATTAGAGAATCTTCCAGTCCTTACGCATCTCCCTTTGTTCTGGCCAGGTGTTGATTATAGACTACTCAATTCCAAGACTCACAAGGATGCCTACCCGCTACCGCGAATCGAGGAGGCACTCGATGTCCTCAAGGGAGCCAGATATTTCTGCAGTCTGGATCTTGCACATGGTTTCAACCAACTGTGTGACATTGAGAAGACAGCATTTAGGACCAGTACGGGCGGATTATATGAGTATACTCGAATGCCGTTTGGACTTTGCAATGCGCCAGGTACGTTCATGCGCGTGATGGACAAGGCGTTCGGAGACCTCAACTTCCAAACCCTGTTAGTCTATCGTGATGATATCCTGGTATTTGGTAGTACCTTCGAGGAGACGTTGTCTAGGCTAGAGACAGTGCTATCTCGTCTGTCCAAGCTCAACCTGAAAATAAAGCCTGAGAAGTGTCAGCTGTTTCGTGAAAGGGTTCACTATCTAGGTCACATAGTCACAAGCGAGGGAACCTCCCCAGATCCTGAGAAGGTACATGCTGTTTCGGAGTGGCCAAGACCAGAGACCCTGCGTGAAATCCGTGGCTTTTTGGGTCTTTCCGGGTACTACAGAAGGTACATGTCAAAGTATGCAGAGATTGACAGTCCTCTCCAGCGTCTTCTATGTGGACAGGAAGGTCGGAAGGGTAAGAAGAAGAAGAGGACCCCAGAGGTTGAAGGTAGTGTCAAAGACAAGTGGGACTCTTCATGCGAGAATGCTTTTATCAAGCTAAAGCAGATGTTGACAATGGCACCGGTGTTGGGATTCCCAGACTTTTCTCGTTGGCTCATCTTGGAAACAGATGCGAGCTTCCGCGGTTTAGGGGCTGTCCTTTCGCAAGAACAGGAGGGTGGCGTAGTTGTCTTGGGTTATGCTAGCAGGGGACCCAGACCGAATGAGCGCAATATGCAGAACTACTCCAGCATGAAGTTAGAACTGCTCGCATTGTATTGGGCAGTTGCTCAGAAGTACCGTGATCTCCTGATAGGAGCCGAGTTTGTAGTTTATACTGACAATAATCCTCTTAGTTATTTGCAGACCACGGCCAAATTAGGTGCAACAGAGATGAGGTGGGCAGCGGAACTCGCTCAGTTTAAATTCACCATTAAATACCGTTCTGGTAAGAGCAACAAAAATGCAGATGCACTTAGCAGGAAGACGTCACATGGAGAGGAAACCGCGGCAGCTAGGCTGGAGGAAGTGACGGGTGAATGCACCCAGGATTCAAATAGGGAGATGGGTACCCTGGTACCCAACTGCATCAGATTGCGCATTGAGGAGGCAACGGCTGAGGTACTTTTGCAAGAGTCACGCGTAAGGTCACAAAGCGTAGCACCCAAAGCCATATCAACATTTCCATCCATTTCTAAGGGGGACTTGGCTATTATGCAGATGGGAGACGAAACAATCAGTAGACTGTGGCACTACTGGAAGCAAGGGAGCCCACCTACTCTCCGACAACTGATGAAGGAACTCAAGCCTGCACGTAGGCTGCTGAGAGACTGGAAACGTATTACAGGGGAAGGCGGTGTCCTATATCGTGCTATCCAGGTGCTTGGTCAGGAGGTAAAGCAGCTGATACTTCCTAGCTCGCTCAAGGATAAAGTGCTGACTTCCATTCATGATGAGTTGGGCCACCAGGCTGCCGAGAAGACAACAGCACTGGTAAGGAGCAGATATTACTGGCCCGGGATGGTTTCAGAGATTGCAGATTATTGTCGGAGGTGTGAACGCTGTACACTGGCCAAAGCAGGGAAGAAGCTCCACCCCACCATGGGTTCGCTGACAGCCGGCAAGCCGTTAGAGGTTCTAGCTATAGATTTTACTGTTCTTGAGCGGAGTAGTAGTGGAATAGAAAATGTCCTAGTCCTCACTGACGTTTTCACGAAGTTCACTCAGGCTATCTCCACCAAGGATCAGAAGGCCACCACTGTAGCACGAGTACTGGTTAGGGAATGGTTTGTGAGACTTGGGGTTCCAAAGAGAATTCATAGTGACCAAGGTCGCAATTTTGAGAGTAAAGTTATACAGAAACTTTGTATGGTCTATGGGATCACAAAGAGCCGAACTGCCCCATACCATCCCGAAGGCAACGGTCAATGTGAACGGTTTAATAGAACAATGCATGATCGTCTTCGCACTCTTGGTCCGGAAAGGAAGCGCAAGTGGCCGGATATCCTCCGGGAACTTGTGTATGCGTATAATTGCACTCCACACTCGTCTACCGGTTACTCACCATACTACTTGTTTTTCGGAAGAGAGCCAACTTTGCCTGTGGATTATATGTTGGGATCCTTGAGTCAGGAAGTTGAGGGTGGGTGCATAGAGGAGTGGATTGCCGAGCACCACAAGCGTTTGGAGAGGGCATTCAAACTTGCTTCCGAGAAGACAGAGAAAGAAGCTCTGCAAAGGCGAACCAGGAATGATGTCAAGGCAGATGACACAAGTCTTTCTGTTGGTGCGAGAGTGTTCCTCAGGAACCATGTTAAAGGTCGCAATAAGATACAAGATGTATGAAATGCAACTCCCTATAAGGTGGTTGGGCGACTGGACACAGGAAATACTTATGTAGTAGGATCACTGGATGGAGACGAGTTCAGGAAGACAGTTTACAGAAAGGACATGCTCCATGCAAAGCACCTTGTTCGGGATATGGGACTTGAAAGCTTTCCCGAGTCAGACGGCGGTCGCACTGAGATTTATTCACCATCAGAGACATCACAAGAGATTAGCAATGTCAAGGGAGATGAAGATGTGTTATCCGAGTCATCAGAGGGGCTAAGTAGTGAAGATGAGGACGACGTTGGCTTTATTGTGCAACCAGATCAGGAGAGCAGTGTCCCCAGTGCACTGCTCAGACCTGTGTCAGATGATTTTGATTCACAGATGATGTCACCTAATGCAGCAGATGTTCTGTTAGATGATGGTGTAACTGCAGAGGAACAGGCGCAGCAGGATGCTGATGCGACAGTTGATGATGCTACCACCCCCCAGGCGGCATCAAAGACCAGCTGTCCAAAAGGATGTGATGATGTAGATCCACAACCAACAGTTGCTGAAACCAGTGATGACGAGTTGGCAGTCAGGCACTCGACCCGTGAGGGGGTAGGACAGCATTCCAACCCCTATAGGTTACCAAGACCTGTGGTCAGGGAGAGCAAGGCAACTGTAGCATTTGACCCACAGATCCTGAACATGGTAGCACAGTCGAACCTACTTGTTATGCAGATGTTAGCAGAGAAATTTCCATGAAAAGTATAATGTTAATGATTCGTTATGTTTAAGTTAGCATAGTGGTTGTCGAGGACTCCAACCTCAGCAGGGAAGCATGTGAGGCTGCAGTATGTCGCAGGCTCCCTGTGGTTTCTTGCAGACGGTGGCCTGGTACCAAGACAAGGGGACAACTGCTAGGGAAATCGCTCACCATCTTGTTCTTGCAAAACTCTTTATCACGGAAAGAAATTGCCATCCTTTTGCAATTGCTTTGTTCTTATAATATTATTTCAACCATAGATCTAGTTACTTTTGTCTTTTCAAGTGTTTTCGGCACTATTTCGTAGGGCTTTGCATCTCAGTTCGGCCATGTGCTAAGTCTGCCATGTGCTTTCCAAGTTAGCTATTGTTTCACCATTTGTCCTTATTATTACCACTCCAGTAGCTCTGCTAGGTTCATATTTTGCCCTTTAGTAGCTCCAGACTTAATTTGCCTTTCATAAGTGTGTTTATTTCGCTCTGGTTCACACATATTTTGTATCTTTCGTAGTCAGTTCATAACTCGTAAGGAATACAAGCCACATAAACCTTTAATTTATTGATCTTTTGTTACATATTTAGTCACCTCAATACTCAGGAGTTGTATTTTGTTACTTTTGGATGTATTCTCCACACAGAAATAGTCTCTTTGACTGTCACAAGTTATGTATTGTCTCCAGTACAGGCTGTGTAATTATTATTTTAGATTTTGTATTAATTTGTATCTATCTTTAGGTCTTATTCTAATGTTTGTGAATAAATGGCAATATTACCAAACCTGTGTGTTACACCTTTTTTACCATTTGTCGGCTGTTTTATAGTCGCGTGTGTGTTGATGAACTGTCAAAGCATTTAAACATAGTTGCAGGATTACTTCATTTTCTATCGCCGTTTGGTGGTTTATTTTGCTAGCGAGGTGTTTCTTCATAATTTTAGGATTACTTCATTTTCATTAATCGCTTCTATGCTTCAGTTGTGTTTTGCGTTATCATATTCCCTTAATGCATTTTTACCATTTGTCTGTTTTTTAGTCGCGTGTGTATTGGGGCATTACCTTAGAATTGCCTCTTGCTCATCAACCGTTTGCCGGTTTGAATAACGAGTCGTGTATTTGTTTGGCATTATTAGGATTCCTTTTTGCCTTTCAACGGTTTGTCGGTTTGTTTACGAACCGGGTATTTATTATTTCCTGGTCTCTATTGCTGTATCTGCAACGTCGAATTTTTAGGTTCAGTTCCTCCATTATATGTGAACCGGGATTCCTCTGGTTAGAGAGGGACCCTCCACAAGCAGGATTCTTGGGCACGCGTCATCGCCCCTACATTCCGGCTCGCCGATCTCGGGTGCCACCTGTGTGTTATAATTGCCATGAAATGGGAAACATCGTCAGGTTTTGTCATCGCAAATAACTCTTTAACGCCTCGATATTCTTGATCTTGGGTATTTTTCCCATAAGCGGGTTTATCACATTGTAACACACTCGCGCATATACATGTATTGTCCAGTCAATATGCATTTTAACGGGGTTGTTGTGCTTTAGTTATCTACCCTGTAATAACTTATCACTTTATATTAAGTTTGTGCGTGCTTTCGCGTTTTACTCATCTCCCTCTCCCTTGGCCACCTCGTCGAATCAGGACGGGCTTTCTTAGCATATCCCGATACTCTGTCTTTGACGGAGTCCCTGGTTCGGCCTGGTTGGTGTCTTTCACTTTCCATTGCACATTTTGTTTTCGCGTCTTCGCTCTTTCCCCTGCCAGTTATTTCTACCCTCCTTTATTATCCTCGCAGTGGTTCCTAGTTCGACTGTACAGCGCTGGCAGTAAGACGCAACGTTCAGTCTTCTGGTGTGATTGGAGGGGGAAAGCCACTAACTGGGCTGGACCACTCCCGTCTGTAGATATGGTTGCACTCGGCAAAGTACGGGCATCTACTGATGTCCTACCTTTCAGAGACCCTACGCATTTTATCCCAGGTCTTATTCATCAGCATTTGTCAGAACGGAAGAATATTTTGCAAGTACAAGCTGACTCACGAGATTCTGCATGACCTGGAAGGAGGCGCCGAGGTATCGGCCGTGTTTATCGTTCCATTTAGAGGCTCTTTTCAGGGGAAATACTATAATAACCCTACTCCACCCCAGATTTGTCTCCCGAATGATACGATTTGCCGCAGCTTCAATGAATTCATCTCTCAGACTATCTTGAAGCGTGTGAAGAACGTATTCCTTGCCGTTTGGGAGAAAGTTGGAGAGGCGGCGGCGCCTCAGCTGGTTATGCCAATTACAGTAGAGTCATCTAAACCCCGCATGTGTCACGATGAGAGGTTCCTCAACCTATGGATGAAAGATCTCCTCATCACTGATCTTCCTCGTTCTGTCCATAGAGAGAGTTTCCAAACCACCTGTGTCGATAAAAGCGGTTACAACCACGTCCTTCTATCTCCATCGGGTACCACTTTCTTTGATCTCTAGTGGCATGATTGGTACTTCGTACTGATACAATAGTCTTCCATTTGGCTGGATAGCGCTTACCTTTATTATTCTATCGGTTTAGAACCTACGAGTTTTATCCGTTCCTATGGGGTCCCCTGTGCTCAGTATATCCATGATCGCCACTTCGGGAAGCTTCATTTTACAAACACCCACAAGCCTTGCGACTGGCCCAATTTCGCTCTAGCAGAAGCAGCCGTATTAATAACTTGCTCTACCCTTATCGACCTAGGATACTTCATATGACTTTAGAAGTCTTCTCTGCTCCCTTCTCAAACACCCATTTCCCTCTATTATCATTGACTACTTTGTTCCTACCCCTAGATAAGAAGAAAACATTCGCCCTCTTGAGAGAAAGACATTCTCAGTCATAAGTCAGTCTCCCCCGAATCACTGCAAAAGATAACTCCCTACACTCTTACGATGCCTACGGCTAGATTGTATTCTAGGGTCATTCACAACTGAGGCCATTTCTAGAGCAGCTAAGTCACCTAGGAGTATTTCGATATCTATGGAACTCAGGATATAATTTGAACATTGGCGTTTCCTCGACTTCTGGGACGTGTTGCCTGCGTTGGAAGGACTGGAAAAGCATTCTCGCTTAGAGATCTGTTCCGATGCCTCCAATTCAGACTGGGGAGGAATTCTTCTTCCTTTCGTCCCTCAGAGACACGTACGTTTTCTCGTCTTTGGGAAATCGATCACCTAGAGCTGCCCCTTATTGTTAGGGAAGCTCTGGCCCTCCAGCACGTGTTGCAGTCAGTCGCCTGTTGGGTTCCCAATTCTAGAGTAGACTGCTTTATCAATAATCAATCCATTATCACTTGTTGGTAGAAAGATGGGTCTAAGAACGAGATCATTAACCAAGTCCTCAAGACTATATATCGCCTCGCCCTTAAGGAAAATTTGGTTATTCGCCTCTACTATATTCCGTCTCGAGACAACCCTGCTTGACAGCCCATCCCGGACCCCTTCGTATCTACACTACAAGCTAAGACCTAGCGCATGGCACCGCATTCAGCAAGCTTATGGACCCCACACCATCGATCTCATGGCCATCCCTTCTATAATGTTCAGCAAGATTGTTCGGAGCGGAATCTATATTTCTTCGCTCCTTACCCCTACCTAGCAGCTGCGGGAGGCAATGTCTACGCTTAAGTTATTCCACATTATGATTATGCCTACGTATTCCCACCTTTTAGCTTCCTCGCATCACAGGAATGTGCTTACACCATCGTGGTTCCTGATTTATAACCCAGAAAGTTATGGTAGCCTATCCTTCTCGCATCCAGTTCTACCTCCTTCATGCTGGGCTCTAAGGGTAACCTTCATGTCATACTGTTTCCATATTCCGACTCTATGGCCTTCCAGTCCTGGCGCCTACAATTGGGATTTGGGGGCTTTTCGGATCTTCCACTTATAGTTTTATAAGTTTACGGACATACTGATTAGACATTTTCTTCTTCAATATATCCTTACTTTCCTATGTATTAACCCTAATTCCATGTATGGATCGGATATTCATATATATGTATCAATCTCAATTCTGTCTAGTAACTACAAGCGTTTAGTCTTTTCTTTGATATTCGCGGTTTATTTTTTTGGAAATTAATTCTCTTTCATTCATGCTTTGGAAATCGTATCATTGGGATTCACGATTAAGAAATAATTTCTGAAGGAAGGAATTTCTGAGTATGGGAGATAGGTATACCCCTTTTCCATCTTTTACAGAAAGACCTTAACCCTGTACCCAGATGTTAGGCACAAAAATATATCTTCCCATACCTCATCTCCTACTGTGCAGGTCATGCATAGAGGCGCACCTTATATCAATGAAAATCTATTACTATTTTCATTCATAATTAGCGCGCCGAAATGACTTCACAGATGCGGTATTTAGCTCATTTGCCTCATGTTAGCATTAGGTCCCAGGGGGATAATATTAGATACTAAAACACCGGGTTTCGCTGCCATCCCTTCTCTCTTGCGCGTATTGCTGCGGTGCCAACGGATCTCTGTTAAGTGATTTCTCCCCACCCACCTCCCCTCAGCGACGGTTGGCTTCTTGCATCTGCACCTCTATGCCCTGCACAAAAATATATATTCCCATACCTCATCTCCTACTGTGCAGGTCATAGAGGCGCACCTTATATCAATGAAAATCTATTACCATCTTGAAACTGCAGACTCTAAACTGGGCAGTGTTTTAAAGTATCAACAAGTCATGCGCGTGTGACGTCGACCTCGAAAAACCGGTTTTAAACCGGTTTGTCATGTTACTTGCCTCCAAAAACTTGGATCTAAAGAATCGTTCGGATCGTGGCAGTGGTTCTTTTCTCCCTCGTTAGTGGAGCTGGAGAGAGGGTAAGAGAAAAGAAGGTTGGTCAGCTCCTCCACTTTTCACGCATAACGAACTCAAATTACAGAGCAGCGATGAAAGTAGGCGTGGCATCAGCCTATTCTTCTCATGAACAACACACTTGTCCCCAAGGGAAGCCAGGATCATTTAATCAATGGCACTCAATCAAGCATAATAACCAAGTTTTCGAAAGCTACTCAACTGCGACGTCTTTAGTTTAGGCAGAGAAAACTAAACTTCTGAGATTAGTCCGTTCCTCGGTAATAATAGTATCACAAAATGATACCATGGCACTGATTTCGGAAAATTAGTGATTGCTATTACTTATAATTAAAATTCGAGAAAAACAAACAAACTCCTTTTGTTATATTGAAACGTGGTCTCGTAGTGATGGCCGACTTTAAAATGCATTGGTACAAGTAAGTGACCCGAGTCCGAGACCAGATGTAGGTATGTTTTCTTCTTTTTCTTGAGAAAAATACCAGAATGAGGAAAGGAGAACCAGGAACTCTTACGTTGAGCGCGTCCACTGCCGGCTGAGCTATCGCGACATCAAAGTGCATATGAGCATTGATTTAAAGGTCAAAGCGCCTATGAGCCCTAGCCAGTTATCATTGATTTAAAGGGCAAAGTACATGAGCCCTAGCCAGTTATCATTGATTTAAAGGTCAAAGTACATGAGCCCTAGCCAGTTATCATATATTTAAAGGTCAAAGTACATGAGCCTAGCCAGTTATCATTGATTTAAAGGTCAAAGTACATGAGCCCTAGCCAGTTATCATATATTTAAAGGTCAAAGCGCCTACGAGCCCTAGCCAGTTATCATTGATTTAAAGGTCAAAGTACACGAGCCCTAGTCAATTATCATCGATTTAAAGGTCAAAGCGCCTACGAGCCCTAGCCAGTTATCATATATTTAAAGGTCAAAGTACATGAGCCTAGCCAGTTATCATTCATTTAAAGGTCAAAGTACATGAGCCCTAGCCAGTTATCATATATTTAAAGGTCAAAGCGCCTACGAGCCCTAGCCAGTTATCATTGATTTAAAGGTCAAAGCACCTACGAGCCCTAGCCAGTTATCATTGATTTAAAGGTCAAAGTACACGAGCCCTAGCCAGTTATCATTGATTTAAAGGTCAAAGTACATGAGCCCTAGCCAGTTATCATATATTTAAAGGTCAAAGTGCATACGAGCCGTAGCCAGTTATTATAAAAGGTAAAGGTATTCATTTGTATAGCGCAAATTCTATATGAATATATTCAAATGCGCTTCACAAGGTTATTTTTGTGATACGGACTGCTATTGTGGCGCAATGTGCTGCCGTGCAATCATGAGTGATTAACTGTTAGTACCTCAGAATACGGGACTGTTGTGTCGGGTCAGACAATCCCTTACTCTTTCTCGAAATAACACAACCGGTTCTTTCACGTCCCCCTTGTATAGATTTCTCAGACAGCACTTAAGGCATATAGAGGCAAAATCGTTATTGGGAATTGCTCATTGCCGCAGCCTTTGTCTTTTACTCCTGTTCTTTGGCGAACCATTATTTAAAGCATTACGACCACAAATCGCCCAAAAATGGTTGTACAAGATTTGAGACACTTTACTGCACCCAAATCAACGATTTCTGGCCAGGGCATATGAACGCTTTAATCGTGCGGAGAAAAAGTGCTACGAGTAGTAGAGGAGGGCTGAGAGCAGTCAGATGGACGAAAAGATAGATTTATTTTCTATCGCTCGCTGCGTGTATTGCATTGTATCTCTTTATTTACCCACGGAGTCTCTTCATACAATCATGCTCTTCCAGAGACCGTGTCTAATATATGTTATGTTATTAATAATATCATTACTAAAAACCTATTCTAAATATGAAATACTTATACTGTAAAAACGATAAAATTGATTATTTATAAACTATAATAAACAAGAGCCCATCTGGGCTTTCACTCGGGCCACATGAGATTGAAGATGAAATACACTTTCATTTGAAATCCTTTTAGTAATAACCGAAGGGAAGAATTATTAGCTGAATTTAGCAGTCTTTAGGAGTGGCCGGTAGCGCGGTGACATTCATTCTTTGCTCCCCGAGTATATATATGTAATTTAATATTGTTTTTCTCGTGTATGTAAATTAAAGAAGTTGACCTCTACTTATTCATGTAACGCACGCTTACAATTTAGTATGCTGTTCTGCAGGTTCAGAGTACTAATAGATGAGTGTCTCAAATGTATGTTTATGTATGTAGATGAGTGTCTCAAATGTAAGTTGTATCCTGTCCACCTATGATGGAGCTATCACTATATTTCTCTGTTCATTCTACCCTGCGGCTCGTTATCGCAGCTCGCGTCCATATTGGTATTTATTAACCGAAATGCCTGTTGGTTATCTACCCTCCTTCCCAAAACTAGTCTGCTCATTATATTACAGAACTATAAAGGGAACTGTTGGAAGCCTTTAATTTCTCGAACCAAAACCTCGGCCGTGAGAGGATTCTTGTTTAAGTTTACCTTGAGAGTTGAATATTGCTTCGCTCATCATAAATTATTCTGTGCGAGTGTTTATTTCTCCGGGGTATTTCCGACAGCCAAAAACACGCTCAAAATTATTTTAGTATTGGCCTACAGATCACGGTGTTTGCGCTGGTATGTATTATGACCGAGAGTAAAATGAAATGTGGCATAAAACCTACGAAACGTACCTCAAACAAGAATACCGTCCAATGGCAAAATCTATCAGCGCCACGAGGTCAACAAATCGACAAAGAAATGCAGATATAAACACGCAATGATTTCAACCTCACGTACCTTAATCCATGACCTGACAAGACACTGTTCAGTTTCACTTTCCCTCTCAGCTTTGCTCTCGAGTTGAAGTTGAGTTCGGCTTTGTTAAAGACTTCTTATTCAGTTGTATGGTATTGTGCAGTATATTTGAGTATACCAACCACAGAGATTCAAATAACAAAGCCGTGGCGAAAGAGAAGCTTAAACGAGAAATATTTTGTGCTCCTAGAAAAACACAACATCTTGCCATTTCTATCGAAGAAGCCTTGGTTTCAGCAGCAAAGCAACACGTTAAATTCCAATTCGATGTGTGGATTAGCTGGATCCTGGCTTCGAGTCCTTCAGGTCCGGCGTCGTGTCGTATATAAAATCACTGGCCATCTGTGTAAAAAACGCGGTCCTTCGGCTCCGACAAGAACGCCAGTTGAAATATCCTGAGCCTGTTGGAAGGCTTTCGCACGGTGAAGTTAAATAAAACATTAAACTGCTTACATTTGAGAGATGGGACTCCAAATTTGAGAGAAATTTCCTCGCGGGTCGACCATCTTGATTTACTGTATTAAATTATGTAAATAAATTAACCTGGCTGGAGAGTGTTACGTGACCAGCACAGTGCAATCTGATTGGTGGTGAACTTGAAATTTAATACATGGAAACAAACAAAAAATAACCGCATGGGTCAAAAGTCAAAATTTTGTTGCATGAAACAAAAACAAGATAACCGCTTGCATTTTAAGACTCGGTGCTGCCACAGGCAGCCCGAGTAATTATCCTAAGTGTATACTATGCCTGATAGCGGCGATTTCACGAATTCAGCATAGGTCAGTGTACATTTACCTTGGCACGCCCGAGGAAGTGAATTCCACAGCACTGCTGATGATTGCTCCGCGACGCAGCTCTGTCGTGAAATGTTGTAAATTATAATAATTATATTGATCCCAACAAAGCATTACAACGACAAATAATACATTTCAAAACTTCATGTTTTTATTCAAGGATTCTCCACCATATACCGTTCCCGACGATTTCCACTGAGCACAAAGTTGAACATTTCCAAGCCCTTCTATAATTAATCTATTACAAAAAAATACAATATTTCTATTTATCTATAGGTTAAAGGTTTATTTCGTGAGCGAGAAATCAATGCTGTAAAAATGGCTGATTTAGGGCTTGATTACATGGAGCGAGCAAGCACAGACTGGGGTATTGAATGCGCGAACGTTTTTGCCTTTTGGTGGTAAGTCGTCGTTTACAAAATGGCTGCTACAATGACAATGCGTAGGATTACTTCTAACTCTACTCCATGCCGGGATAGCTCTGTGATCGCGATTACATGAGGCGGGCTTGCCCGGTTTAAGGAATCTTTGGTGTGTTTCACAGCCAAGGTGGGCCAGACCGCCAGTATAATCAGGCATAAGTTTAAATTTGACTTGGTGCGGTTTTCCGCTTCACCTCAGCTGAAATCTTCGCATAAGAGCGGTTTTCGATTGAGTTTCAAAAGACTAAAACTAAAGTAATTAGAGAGCCAATCACGGGAGCAAGTAAAAACACAATGAACCAATCACGAATTGAAGTTTCACTTGAATCAAACACGAGGAAGATAGTAAACGCAATCGTGGATAACTCTCGCTAAAACGAAAATTGATTGCGTGCCGGACTAAAGCAATGTTTAGTTTTAGTTTAGAACTCGATTGGCTGATAGTTACAAAACATTTTTCATAGCCAAGGAAAGCTAAGTAAACATTTAGTACTTTCGACACTCGATCGAAAACCACTCCTAATAAGTAGATTTTAGCTAAATATTTTCTCCAAAAGTCGAGGAGAAACTCATTGTATCTAAACATTATTCATCCATGCGTAGAAGTATGAATATTAGTATTTCATAAATATCACGTGATTAAAAATGGGCACGTGGGCACAGTATCACGTGATCAGTTCCAAATTTCTTTGCCTATATGGCCATCTAAAATGTCTTTAAATTATTATTGTTCGAAGCATCAAGAAATATATAATTATCTTTGTATGAAAATATTCCTTTCTATTAATCACCCTACACAAGTGGAAGCCTTGGTGTAACTTTTTAAAAACGCGGTTTGCACGCGGATCTATATATTATAGTCACTTTACTCATGAATTATATCATGCATATATCGAGAATAATTATATAGGAAAATCACATGCCTGACGAGGTAATTCCACGTTAAATTGCACGAGAAAACCAATACGCCCGAGTCGTTTAATTACGAGTCAGGCATGTGATTTTCCTTGTACTTTTGTTGATATTTTGCTAAGTTATAAATAGCGCACGTGGTCTAAAGCGGTGATTCCACTCTGAATCACCACTCCGTCTCAGCCAATCAGCGTCTGATTTCGCAAATGCACCGTTCGATTCAGCTTTGGCTATCAGTGCGATTCTCCACAAAATTATGTAGACATTTTAAAACCCGTTCAATTTCGTGAACTTGCTTTGAGCTTCTCAACAAATGCTCTTTTCCCTGCCATTATTTGTTTTATTATTTACTATATTTTAATGGAAATATATCCTATTTAGAAACACTATTTACTTATGAACTAATTTATGCTACCTGATAAACGAATGAATCATCACCTCCCTTGACTTGTAAGATTCTTGCTTTCTTGCATCTAATACCCCATTCACACCAAATCTTGAACATGTTGAAAAACTATTTGGAATACACTTCAGATGTAATGGCGGCGTGATTTTGACGGTAAACTCTACTAGTTAATTTGATCCTTTGGCAACTGATATTTTTCACTGATTTGGATATTCTAGCCACTGTGTGTCCTTTTGGAAGACAAAAAAGAGGCAAAAGAAATGGTGCTCCCTGGCGCTAAACTAGTTTCAAACTCACCTTTCAAAACTAAACAACCTGTTCAAGGTAGTTTTTTAACCCTGTGTAACTAAATACATTCAATATAGGAGCTAGCTAGATAAACACAGTTTAATTAAACATATTTATTTGGTGTGAATGGGTATAAGTTAGCTACTAACAAAAGTCCTCAATGCCGTTTGTACTTCGTCCATTTGATAAGCGTCTCGGGAGAACGATACACGAACATTAATTTCGCAAACAGGTCTTCCTCCAGCTTGAAACTCTTGCTTTCTCGCACCATGAAGATATCCAGGCAGAGTTTGAGCACCTTATCTACGTTTGGCATCTCATCAAACATGATTCTGTACGAGATTGAGGTGAAGAAGAGACGAACAAACTTACCCACCAACCAAACGAATCCAACGTACAGACCAATTATACTGAAAGGAAAACAAAGGAGATGTTGAATTTCCCAGGGGAACTTACAATGGAACCCCGTTATAATGAACCTGGTTATAACGACTAGTCCCCAATTTAACGAACATGTCTTTTCAGTAGTTTGTATGGATTAGAACCCGGTTATAACTAAATTCCCGTTATGACGAACACAATTTAGAGGCTCATTCATCTATCCGGATATAACGAATAACTGTTTCATTTGCACTCTTTAATTCCTCTGGGATGGCTCAACTTTCAATTACATATTCTTGATAAATGAAAACCACTGCACACAGCGAGATACATGTTGTTTATTTCAGTACATCCAAAAGGGCTCCTTTAGGGGCCGAATCAGCCCAAGTGACTTGGGGCTGATTTGCCTTTTGGGGTTAAAACAGCTCTTTTCAATTTACAGTGTACATGTTCTCTCATGTCTAAGTACCCGAGTCACTAATACAAGTTATAACAATCTTGTTGAATTGTTAGTAGAAAACCCCGATATATCGAACATTTTGGTGCTTTTGTTGGAAAAGCGTTATAACCGGCAGTCGTTTATGACGAATCCTCGATACAACTAACCTATTTTCCGGTCCATTGGGGTTCCACTTTACAATAATCTTTTTATAGTATTTTGAAATAGTTCAGCAAGGTCGATATGAGCCGTGGTGACGTCCTGGCAGATGGCCAAGGTATGAATTCAAAAAGTCTAAAAAAATATAACCCTCCCCGGACAATAATTATGAAATATTTTGACCCCCTATAACAAATTAGCCTCGTTTTCATGATTTTTCAAGTTTTTAAAGCTGATATATTTGCAGCAATTGAAGTGCACACTATCGAACTTCTCTGCATTTCTTACTATGGCGTGCTCTAATAAATGATGATATTAATTTTACCAAATAAGCTAAATGTGGACTAGCCTCGTTCTCACGATAAAGGCGGCCATGTTTGCATGCGGTCTATAAATTCATGTGTAACTGATGGACGACAAAACTTCACGTGATGAAAGTCTGTGTCTCGTAATAACGAAAGCCACTGTAATATTATACTCTAAGTCATTACAACTTTCAACTAATCCATCACGTGAAAATAACATTTCTACTCACCCAGTACTAGCAAAGAACGAGAAATGTAAAGGTGGAACAAGGTCATTGAAGGTGATCATCTCCAATACGCTCTCCTCGAAGATCGGTGTGGGGCTGATTTGAGTCAGCTCCCACCACTCCACACCAGTACTCTTGCCCATCCTCATTCTCAATCCACACGTCACGTAACTCGCGTTGTATAAAGCTGTCACGGGTGAGGCTGAACCACTCGCAGGCACGCTCACGAACGAAGGAAACATGTCCCTGATTTTTCTAAAGAAAAAAAGGGTTCAATCACAGTTTCTGGAAATCCCATGCAAGGGAGAAGTGGGTGGATATCCCAGAAACAGTGATTGATCCAAAAAGCTCCACTCCAGTTAACCTGAGTATCAGTCCCTCTCTCCCTTCCTTTTCACCACCCCTCCTCTCTAAGGAAGGAAGGGGGAGAGGGACTGATACTCAGGTTACACTCCAGTATGCTTGCTCATCCTCATCCTCAATCCACAAGTCACGTAACTCGCGTTGTATAAAGCTGTCACGGGTTAGGCAGAACCACTCGCAGGTGTATACAACCACAACAACACTTGTGGAAGCAAACTCGTATTCCAAATTGATTTGGTTGATTTTGGAGTGCTGTGATTTTGAGAAGTGCCAGGAATGCTTTCAACCACAACAACTAGAAGTATAGGGGTTTAATTTTAGCAGTTTTATTCTCCCAAAAACCGATTGAAAAAGAAAGAAATTTCCAAGATTCGGCACTGAACTACTTTCACGTGATCACTCAATCAGTACAAATGGTTGAAAAGTCAAAGAAGGCCATAGAAGTCAATACGAATACAAGAAAAAGTGTCCACTGTTTTGTCTGGGGTCAGATATGTTCTGCAAAGAGCGGGGGAATGATTCATGACAATGGTTCACACTACTATAGTTACGTACATTTCTTGTTCCTCGAACGTTCCATTCAACATGGCCGCGAATTGAGCTCGTATATCAGGTCCGAGGGTGATCTGGGTCTGTCCAGATATGGTCTCCTGTACTAGAGCTGTCTTGGGCTCCCTATGTTTTAACAGAACAACTATCAGTAATCTATGTTTTGCAAAATAGGCCCTTTGCAGCTAACAAATCACGTGGTTGTACTGGAGAGCAAAACAATATCTGATTTTATTTATTCAAAGGCCTTGTACGAGATCGGTAGTGTTATTAGCAAAACCTGTTTGTAAATGCTATTTTCCACGTCCACTCGGTTGTCGATCTTTCTGAAACTGCGTTTTTAAAGATAGCTTGCTCTCGAGTATCCATGGCAACGTCTTTCCCATGGGGATCACGAGCTCAATTAATTCGTTAATGAAGTTTTATATCAGCACGTGACTGTTAGCTGCAAATGCCGGGCCTATTAGAGTTGTCAGAAGAGGCAGGTTCCTGAGGTCTAATCATGAAAGAGAGGTCGGTCGGTTTAGTTGTTTTATCTTCCCCAAAGTTTAAAATATCGGAGCTCTCCCTTACCATTTGTTTCATGTAATGTTTCTAAACTTTAAAATGTCTGGAATAGGACAAAAACTGGTAAATTTACCGTCCTTGACCGACCGATCTCGCTTTCATGATTCGCCCCCAGGCCCCTGCAATTGGTTCTATAAGAACGTGACAGAGCTGAGTAACTAGGGCGCATGTGCGAACTAACGCGTACATAGACGGGCAGCACTCGTGTACCGGGCAATGTCTCGCGTTTGTATTGATTTTATCCCTGTATTCAAATTTAAACACACTGTTCAAAACATTGTTTTTCTTAGTACAAGTTTCTGACGCTGTTCTCGTCCTCAGTCTCCAGGCATCACGGTAGACGCAATCCCGAAATGTACTGTACTAAGAAACTTCACAGAGAGCGGGAACTGGTGTCTAATAAAGTAACCCTGCTAATGAAATAGCATGCAGCATAAAAGTGGTATTTTCTCGGTGTAAGAAACCCAAACTTGTAGGGTTCCTGAAAGTACAAATTAAAGCGACACTTAGAAATTTTTAGAGCGAAAATACTCACAAGTGGGCCACCCTCAACTATAAAAAAATATTTAGCGTTTGGGAAGAATCGAAACAAACCCGAATCCTGATTTGAAACCAAACCCTAACCCTCACCATACGCCACGAGGGATTTCGCTGCCGATGACCGCTTTTTTAGAACTTTTATCTTGCTTTTCTCATTAGCATACACTAATTATTATTATTGTATTGTATTCTTAAACACGGCTGAAAATGATTTGCAATTCAAATATTTGGGTTTCTCACACCGAGAAAGAACCATAAACGTTCTAAAACAGCGGTTGGTGACAGCAATCGCTCGGGGCGTAAGGGGTCCAGTGACGGTTAGGGTTTCGGTTCCAGTCTTTGCGGAGCCGATAAATTGTTTTTATATAGTGGAGGGTCACCTAAAGTGCCACTTTAGTTTGTAAATTCGGATATATAACATCGAGAAAATATTGCAGTGCATTGCAGTGGATGCATTTCGTACCTTGTAAACTCGTATTTGAACCTCATGGTAACATTCTTATCCGAAAGTAAATCATGCATCATCAGTTGCCGTGAAGGTGGACTGATCTGCCAGATGGAGCTGGAGTTACCCGTGATCTTGACAAGTACCACAGTCCCTCGTTCACGATAGTCTTGTATGAATGTGTCAATCTGTAAAATATGACCAATGCGGGGCTGTTACTGCTAGTTACTACGAGAGGCAATGTCAGAATATCGTTGCAATCTGAATAGATCAAATGCACAAAAACAAAAGGGAAGAGTCATTTCAATGTCAGGATATCGTAATTGTGCAATTTGACTGGATGAAAATACAAACACAGAAGGAATGTAACGGCATATCGTATCGTAGCAATACGTGTAACAATCTATAAAATACGCCTAATGCCGGGTGTTAATTGATAATTCTACAATCTGATTGGACCAAACCGCATAACAAAGGGAACAGCATTTCAATATCAGCATATTGTAATTCTACAATTTGATTGGGTGAAAACACAAAAAGAGAAGGGAAGCCATTTCAGTGTAACAGCATGTCGTAAATAACGAATCGCATTTGTTCACTCATTCCAAGGCCGCTTCATTAACATAACATACCAGTTAGTGCCTATGAACAAATTTTTTTTTTTTTATATCAATTCTAAATCTAGTGAATAGTAGAATGGTAAAATATATTTCGCTTTGAATGATGTAATCACTTGGTGGTTGTGGATGGGCGTTTCTACTGATATAGGAAAACAAATTTCTAACATCATTTTATTTCGACCATGGGTATAACACTGATAATTTGAAAAGTTTGTTTAATTGTAACAAAAAAAATTGTATAATAATTGATGCCTCCCCTGACGTCATGTAATTAGCATTTTGGATATTAAAACCTCCTTATCTCAGCGGCACAGCATTCAAAGCAAGATATATTGTACCATTCTACTATTCATTTGATGTAGAATTGATATCTAAAATAAAATAAATATGGTTCATAGGCACTTTTAAGGGGTAGATAAAATATGAGCAGACGACCTTTATGGTCATTTACAATGGCTCGCCGTTATTTTATCGTGCTTGTGAAATGAAACAATAATTGGAATGCACATTATTGTTTTGTGATTCTGTGTTATTCTAATTATGGAACTTGAAATGACCATGTATGTCCCATAGGAGTTACAGATCTTTATCAAATGTTATGCATACTTATTAGCTGAGTACGAAATCTTTATCAAAAGTTAATTTACTCATTAATAATTTTATTGGGATTTAAAGTACTGTGCATGTGATCTGAATACTGAGCTGGGATTGGTTTTCACCCTCATTCATTATTCATGAATTTTACAATATAAGACACTAGTTAGTTAATGTACCTTAAAATAAGATACTAGTTAGTTAGGGTGCGTTCGATTGACCGTATTCCGGAATAAGAATACCTAGAATGATCACTACAAATCACGTTTACTGGGATTTTTTAGCCACTGGAATAATAAATGTATCGTGAATATCATATATCACCAAGCGTTTGTAGCTTACAGTGAAAAATATGCCCGAACCAGTGATTTCCAGAGACTATTCCATCTATTCCTATTCCGGAAAACGGTCAATCGAACGCACCCTTAATGTACCTGTGTATTGAGTTCGTGTTCACCCTAGTTAGTTAATGTACCTTAACATAAGATACTAGTTAGTTAATGTACCTGTGTATTGAGTGCGTGTTCACCCTAGTTAGTTAATGTACCTTAACATAAGATACTAGTTAGTTAATGTACCTGTGTATTGAGTGCGTGTTCACCCTAGTTAGTTAATGTACCTTAAAGTGCTACTACGACGAAAATTTAACATTTCGATTTGCCACTTTTTCAGTGTCTATAGGTCAATCAGTATTAGAAATATCCGAAATAGTAAAAAATATTCCCAAATGGGCATCTTAAACCACAAATTTTAGGAGACTTTACCGGTAAAATCCTGTCCGCCATTGCTGGAAGCCCTTTGTTCAGCTTTAAACAAAGGTTTATTAACCGGAAGTGATGTCATACACTTAACACGACAACCTCGTGGCGCGAAGTAGCGTGCATAAAAAAGTAGCCAACCTCGCAAAGATAAATATAACTTTCTTCTTATGTACGTGAAGACGTTTTTAGTAGAAATATGCCTCCAGGCGTTGTGTTCTGCAGGCGAGCGTTAAGTGTATGACATCATTTCCGGTGAATAAACCTTTGTTTAAAGCTGAACAAAGGGCGCGGCTTCCAGTAATGGCGGACGTGTAGATTCAATATTCGGAGCTAAAAAAATAAGACTTCCTGTCGTTGTATCGAAAAACAATTTGAACTGGTAATAATATATGAACTCTACTTTATGAATATGCAAAAACATTGATATGTCAAAATTTGATCGTAGGGGCACTTTAACATAAGATACTAGTTAGTTAATGTACCTGTGTATTGAGTGCGTGTTCACCCTAGTTAGTTAATGTACCTTAACATAAGATACTAGTTAGTTAATGTACCTGTGTATTGAGTGCGTGTTCACCCTAGTTAGTTAATGTACCTTAACATAAGACACTAGTTAGTTAATGTACCTTAACATAAGATACTAGTTAGTTAATGTACCTGTGTATTGAGTGCGTGTTCACCCTAGTTAGTTAATGTACCTTCAAAAACTCATGAATAATTAATGAGCATTTTGTCCAATCAGATGAAGCAAATCAGTCACGTGCATGCTCCTTTATACCTGATAAAATCTCATCATTCTAAAAGGCCCGCGGAGGGATTTGAATTCTGTCCCAGAGGGAAACGGGGTTAATGATTGAGACAATGGAATTTCTATTGATGTTTCAGCTTTCTCACTGAATTGCTAATTAGGATGAACGTTTTATATAAAGAATATTAATGAACATGAAATATTATATAAAGTTTCATCCTAATTAAGAATTCACTGATAAAGACCCAAAGATAGCAAAAAGTACACGGAACATAAGGTACCTAGATAATAAATTTTGCACTAAATTTACTAATATCAGCAGACTACCGAGATACACAGATGATATTTTTAAAATGAAGTTATCCAACTACCATTAATTGTTTACCGAGCCACTGTTTAGTTCCAATTATTAAACCAAACTCAAAGCCGTAATATTATAAAAACGTGCATTAAACTTACATATTTTGTGCCGGAGTCAAAAATTTAGAGTCTGCCGTCATGTCAGTCACATCGCTTTCCAAGTCTTGAACTTTATCGAGGTAAACCACGACACCAAATCCTTCAAGTGCAGATTCCTCTTGCATTGCGAAACGGCGCTTCAAACAACATAGTATGGTAATTTCTTCATGTCATTCCCTTGAGATGTTTGTAATTGCAGGCGGTGATTACTCGAATATTTTGCATGGCGTTGTGAATACAAAGGTTCAATGGTTCATTAAGTAACCATTCCCTTGAGATGTGCGTCTTTCTTTCATTGCATCTTAAAGCGTTTTTGAAGCCGTTTAAAACACTCACAGCACGTGTTTTATCAAGTCTAAAAATTCTCGGGCTTCGCCCTTCGCCCTCGGGCTTCGCCCTCGAATTTTTAAACATGATAAAACACTGCTGTTCGTTTTTTAAACAGTACTTAACATAAGATACTAGTTAGTTAATGTACCTGTGTATTGAGTGCGTGTTCACCCTAGTTAGTTAATGTACCTTAACATAAGATACTAGTTAGTTAATGTACCTGTGTATTGAGTGCGTGTTCACCAGGATGATCCGTCTTGATTCGTGCGATCTGAGTATCGTTCAGTCGTTGTAAGAACTGCTCCTGTGCGCTGACTCGAAACAGGGGCTTTACAAAAAGGAGAAAAATGTTTGAAAAACGTGCAAGGTATAGCTGGATTTCCTATTCACACAGGGGCATTAAACTTCTTACTAACCGAGCACGAGGACCATACCGGAGAATATCGGCTCACATTGTAAAATCCCAACCGACTATCAGCCAATCTCGAGGGTTTCTTTCTATATATTAACGCTCTTGATAAGCAGTACACGGTACAAGAGAATCATATCACAGTATTGCAATATATAGTGATATGGCCTTGGCGTGTTTCCTATTATCGCTATCTGTAAACCCTGGTATCTGGAAAGATTGGGACGCTAACGGTTTGTGTTCACCATTGTGTTGTTTATTACATTAAAAAAAGACAACCTTAAAATAAATTATGTGGCAGCTAGTTCTACTATCACACACTACATCTATACCAAAGATAACTCTTTGACTATCAACCAAAAGGCATGGACAGGGTTGCCAGTAGACAAGACACCAGGTATATAGCTCTATCCTATCTACTTCAAGGACATTTCATGGCAACTAGTTGTACTATCACACACACTACTTCTATACCAAAGATAATTCTATCAACCAACACTGAGACACGCACAGGTTTGGCAGTAGATAAGGCATCAAGTATGCAGCTCTATCCTATCACACACACTACTTCTATACCAAAGATAATTCTATCAACCAACACTGAGGCACGCACAGGGTTGCCAGTAGACAAGACACCAGGTATGCAACTCTATCCTATCCAGTTAAAGGAGATTTCATGGCAACTAGTTTTAATATTAAACACATTACATATATGCCAAAGATAACCTCTGTCAACGAGTGGGAAAAGGTTTCCAAGGGACAAGACGGGTGAGAGATTTGAGATCCAAGGGACAAGCTGGATGAGGGATTGAGATGACCTCTGTCAATCCAAGACAGGTGAGGGATTTGAATATGATGTAGAGTAACACCGCGTGCGCATCGCTATCGTATCTAGTGTTGTTACTAAGACTGTAACTCACTGTAACTCAAGACAGGTGAGGGATTTGAATATGATGTTGAGTAACACCGCGTGCGCATCGCTATCGTATCTAGTGTTGTTACTAAGACTGTAACTCACTGTAACTCAAGACAGGTGAGGGATTTGAATATGATGTTGAGTAACACCGTGTGCGCATCGCTATCGTGTCTAGTGTTGTTACTAAGACTGTAACTCACTGTAACTCAAGACAGGTGAGGGATTTGAATATGATGTTGAGTAACACCGCGTGCGCATCGCTATCGTATCTAGTGTTGTTACTAAGACTGTAACTCACTGTAACTCAAGACAGGTGAGGGATTTGAATATGATGTAGAGTAACACCGCGTGCGCATCGCTATCGTATCTAGTGTTGTTACTAAGACTGTAACTCACTGTAACTCAAGACAGGTGAGGGATTTGAATATGATGTAGAGTAACACCGCGTGCGCATCGCTATCGTATCTAGTGTTGTTACTAAGACTGTAACTCACTGTAACTCAAGACAGGTGAGGGATTTGAATATGATGTAGAGTAACACCGCGTGCGCATCGCTATCGTATCTAGTGTTGTTACTAAGACTGTAACTCACTGTAACTCAAGACAGGTGAGGGATTTGAATATGATGTAGAGTAACACCGCGTGCGCATCGCTATCGTATCTAGTGTTGTTACTAAGACTGTAACTCACTGTAACTCAAGACAGGTGAGGGATTTGAATATGATGTAGAGTAACACCGCGTGCGCATCGCTATCGTATCTAGTGTTGTTACTAAGACTGTAACTCACTGTAACTCAAGACAGGTGAGGGATTTGAATATGATGTAGAGTAACACCGCGTGCGCATCGCTATCGTATCTAGTGTTGTTACTAAGACTGTAACTCACTGTAACTCAAGACAGGTGAGGGATTTGAATATGATGTAGAGTAACACCGCGTGCGCATCGCTATCGTATCTAGTGTTGTTACTAAGACTGTAACTCACTGTAACTCAAGACAGGTGAGGGATTTGAATATGATGTAGAGTAACACCGCGTGCGCATCGCTATCGTATCTAGTGTTGTTACTAAGACTGTAACTCACTGTAACTCAAGACAGGTGAGGGATTTGAATATGATGTAGAGTAACACCGCGTGCGCATCGCTATCGTATCTAGTGTTGTTACTAAGACTGTAACTCACTGTAACTCAAGACAGGTGAGGGATTTGAATATGATGTAGAGTAACACCGCGTGCGCATCGCTATCGTATCTAGTGTTGTTACTAAGACTGTAACTCACTGTAACTCAAGACAGGTGAGGGATTTGAATATGATGTAGAGTAACACCGCGTGCGCATCGCTATCGTATCTAGTGTTGTTACTAAGACTGTAACTCACTGTAACTCAAGACAGGTGAGGGATTTGAATATGATGTAGAGTAACACCGCGTGCGCATCGCTATCGTATCTAGTGTTGTTACTAAGACTGTAACTCACTGTAACTCAAGACAGGTGAGGGATTTGAATATGATGTTGAGTAACACCGCGTGCGCATCGCTATCGTATCTAGTGTTGTTACTAAGACTGTAACTCACTGTAACTCAAGACAGGTGAGGGATTTGAATATGATGTAGAGTAACACCGCGTGCGCATCGCTATCGTATCTAGTGTTGTTACTAAGACTGTAACTCACTGTAACTCAAGACAGGTGAGGGATTTGAATATGATGTAGAGTAACACCGCGTGCGCATCGCTATCGTATCTAGTGTTGTTACTAAGACTGTAACTCACTGTAACTCAAGACAGGTGAGGGATTTGAATATGATGTAGAGTAACACCGCGTGCGCATCGCTATCGTATCTAGTGTTGTTACTAAGACTGTAACTCACTGTAACTCAAGACAGGTGAGGGATTTGAATATGATGTAGAGTAACACCGCGTGCGCATCGCTATCGTATCTAGTGTTGTTACTAAGACTGTAACTCACTGTAACTCAAGACAGGTGAGGGATTTGAATATGATGTAGAGTAACACCGCGTGCGCATCGCTATCGTATCTAGTGTTGTTACTAAGACTGTAACTCACTGTAACTCAAGACAGGTGAGGGATTTGAATATGATGTTGAGTAACACCGCGTGCGCATCGCTATCGTATCTAGTGTTGTTACTAAGACTGTAACTCACTGTAACTCAAGACAGGTGAGGGATTTGAATATGATGTAGAGTAACACCGCGTGCGCATCGCTATCGTATCTAGTGTTGTTACTAAGACTGTAACTCACTGTAACTCAAGACAGGTGAGGGATTTGAATATGATGTAGAGTAACACCGCGTGCGCATCGCTATCGTATCTAGTGTTGTTACTAAGACTGTAACTCACTGTAACTCAAGACAGGTGAGGGATTTGAATATGATGTAGAGTAACACCGCGTGCGCATCGCTATCGTATCTAGTGTTGTTACTAAGACTGTAACTCACTGTAACTCAAGACAGGTGAGGGATTTGAATATGATGTAGAGTAACACCGCGTGCGCATCGCTATCGTATCTAGTGTTGTTACTAAGACTGTAACTCACTGTAACTCAAGACAGGTGAGGGATTTGAATATGATGTAGAGTAACACCGCGTGCGCATCGCTATCGTATCTAGTGTTGTTACTAAGACTGTAACTCACTGTAACTCAAGACAGGTGAGGGATTTGAATATGATGTTGAGTAACACCGCGTGCGCATCGCTATCGTATCTAGTGTTGTTACTAAGACTGTAACTCACTGTAACTCAAGACAGGTGAGGGATTTGAATATGATGTAGAGTAACACCGCGTGCGCATCGCTATCGTATCTAGTGTTGTTACTAAGACTGTAACTCACTGTAACTCAAGACAGGTGAGGGATTTGAATATGATGTAGAGTAACACCGCGTGCGCATCGCTATCGTATCTAGTGTTGTTACTAAGACTGTAACTCACTGTAACTCAAGACAGGTGAGGGATTTGAATATGATGTAGAGTAACACCGCGTGCGCATCGCTATCGTATCTAGTGTTGTTACTAAGACTGTAACTCACCTGGTATCCTCCTATGGACAGGGTAAATGTAGCGTCCTGTGGAGGGTTACTGGTGTACACTGAGTTTATATACGACATGAACAGCAATGGAAACCAGATGACTATCACGAGGAGTGTGATCAAAAAACCTCCTACGGTCCACTTGCTTAGCGTCCAGTACTTCTGGCCACGAGCCTGAAACCAAGTCTGAAATAACAAAGGGAGAACAGAACGAAAAAAATGGGATCAAACGATGTTCTCAGGAAACTTGTGATTAAGAAAGCAAAATAATATGAATATACTTTCTTACCTTTTCGGATTCGCGGTAACATTTGAGCACGTAGATATTGGCATAGATATCTTCCATCTTGAGCCAGTGGTACAGGGTCAGCGTTGTATCCGTGCAGACCCAGTCCAACACGCTGCGCAGCTCAAGGAGAAAGGGTATGGCCTGGAAGCTAGAAATTGAAATACAAATCAAATAAATCTAAGTGGGTACTAGCTTTCCAAAGCATTGATACGCCATCGGCCTTTGTGTATTCACGCATGCGCAAGTGAGCTTCTTTTGGATGTTTTATTTTGGGGGAATGGAAATCTTTTTTATGATTACATGTGTGAAATACACCCAGAAGAGCCGCGCACCACAGGTAACCCGAATCAATACACCAAGAAAGGCCGCTGGCCATCACGGCAACACGTCACGCGCATGCGCTTTTGATGAGCCCAGCGCGCGTCCCGCCAGTTTTCCGCGCAAACTGAAAGAAAAGAAAGGCAATCATATTGATTCTAATTTTAGATACGTCTATGAAATGTTTCGTTAAAAACAACAAAACTACTTTAAAGCTAAGCCTTTTAAGGTGAAGTAATACGGGCAACATTTCTTGCAACTTGTCGCGCAACAATGTTGCGTTGCGAGTTGCAGCGCGATGTTGCTCGTATTACCACCCGCGGCCACGCAACAAATTTCCGTGTTGCAAGTTGCAGCAACATGTTGCAGAAAGTAGAAGTCACATTGTTGCGCGACAAGTTGCAAGAAATGTTGCCCGTATTACTTCACCTTAATTAACGGGTTAAAGTTTTCTTAAATTGTAATTCACTGTGAGTTTGCTAAGCTAAGTTAGAAAAGTATGTACTAAAATAGTTTACCTTACCAAATCTGTAAATGAACAATCTCCTCCCCAGAGCCTCCGTTCTTATTGTTTTGCCGCGGTGTGGCCGATAGCAGGCTAAGCACAAGTAACACGTCACTTACCCTTGAAACAACACGCCACTTGTTAAGGTGTAGCTCTTGGTGAGGAAGTTACCCAGAATCCTAGTCGGGTAGCCACAGCGAATCTGATACGCAGACAGGCCAAAGTACATACACATAAAGATGTACATGAAGATGGCTGGAATGTTCTCGTAAAATGGCCTGACGAAAAAGGCGGAGCAACGGTCTTTATAGGGGATATACAAAAACACACAACAACAAAAATATATCTATTACCTTTGGGAACAATATTTGAGTAATACAGTACCACTCGAAACCTGTATTCTGATTACACCCATAATACTGTCGCTCTATTGTTTTTGTACTGCATGTTCTAAAGGTTTTGTATTGTTGGGTAAGCCAATGCTGTGACTCGTTCGGCTCCAATATTCGGGGATTCTTTCACAATCTACAGTAAAAGATGGCGGCTTGTACTTCTACCCACAATCCTTTGCGCACGAAAATCTTTAAATCCGTTATAAAATCGTGGTAGAGAGGTTTTAAATCTTAAAAACAAAACAGTACAAGTGCTGTTGCCAATACACTGTCATTGAAGAGAACAATGGATTTGTTCGTGTTATTTTGACTGTGACAGATTCGCCACTTGATTATGTACGTCATCTGCACATCTAACATGGCAAAATGACATGTTTATTAAATGTTGCGCAGGTTTCATGTGGATATGATTACCTGCGCATTACATCAAAGAAAAGAATGAGCACAAATCTACTAACGTATAGTTACTATTTACAGCTACGTACTGTTGTCCACTTCTCCATCTATTTTAGTTATGCTATAACACACTTTAGTATATACCACACCAGTGAATATCACTTTTCGCGCGCTCTGATTGGCTACTCAAACAGTGAATATGATTTCATATTCACCTCCAAGCAAAGCAGCGATCATCTCGCGCAAGTTTTTGCCCATTTGACAGAAAATAAAATAACTATTTGGTGCTGGCTATTCACCTGGAGTGTGGTATATACTAAAACATTATTCAACTCAGTGTTGGTGGATATTTACCGAGCCACTTCGGCGAGGTAAATATCCACCGCTATTCACCTCCACTTCGGTGAATAATTGTTAATTATCCAATGACTCACCTTTGCGTTACATATGGAACCACGATGAACATAAAGATATGGAAGGCCACCACGATAAATAGCAGGTAGAACAGCTTCGCGAACACGTACTTACGAAGATACAGACACCTAACAAAATAACATATGTTTTTAAAACCAACCACAAGAACAGTTCCATGCAATAACATTTGAATATTGAGCAAAAACAAACTGAACGAAGCCTTAAGGGAATCTGTTACCTGTCAATAATGATGAGGAAGAACTGGGTCAACAGCATGTAGAGAAACGTCTTGGGGACCTACACGTACATCAAACAGCACGTTAACCGCATTAAACGTCTAAAGAGTCGAACAATCAGTCCTGGTTTACACAAGCGACATAGGTAGATGCAGTGCATATTTAATTAACTTAAACAATCAGTCCTGGTTTACACAAGCGACATAGGTAGATGCAGTGCATATTTAATTAACTTAAACAATCAGTCCTGGTTTACACAAGCGACATAGGTAGATGCAGTGCATATTTAATTAACTTAAACAATCAGTCCTGGTTTACACAAGCGACATAGGTAGATGCAGTGCATATTTAATTAACTTAAACAATCAGTCCTGGTTTACACAAGCGACATAGGTAGATGCAGTGCATATTTAATTAACTTAAACAATCAGTCCTGGTTTACACAAGCGACATAGGTAGATGCAGTGCATATTTAATTAACTTAAACAATCAGTCCTGGTTTACACAAGCGACATAGGTAGATGCAGTGCATATTTAATTAACTTAAACAATCAGTCCTGGTTTACACAAGCGACATAGGTAGATGCAGTGCATATTTAATTAACTTAAACAATCAGTCCTGGTTTACACAAGCGACATAGGTAGATGCAGTGCATATTTAATTAACTTAAACAATCAGTCCTGGTTTACACAAGCGACATAGGTAGATGCAGTGCATATTTAATTAACTTAAACAATCAGTCCTGGTTTACACAAGCGACATAGGTAGATGCAGTGCATATTTAATTAACTTAAACAATCAGTCCTGGTTTACACAAGCGACATTGGTAGATGACTTAAACAATCAGTCCTGGTTTACACAAGCGACATAGGTAGATGCAGTGCATATTTAATTAACTTAAACAATCAGTCCTGGTTTACACAAGCGACATAGGTAGATGCAGTGCATATTTAATTAACTTAAACAATCAGTCCTGGTTTACACAAGCGACATAGGTAGATGCAGTGCATATTTAATTAACTTAAACAATCAGTCCTGGTTTACACAAGCGACATAGGTAGATGCAGTGCATATTTAATTAACTTAAACAATCAGTCCTGGTTTACACAAGCGACATAGGTAGATGCAGTGCATATTTAATTAACTTAAACAATCTCTGGAACGAGATGAGAAATTGACAAACGGAAAACGCAACCCTTCCTCATTTCAAAAGAGTTTAAACATTTTCACGGCCCATTGTCTCAGCCACTGCCGTCATGATTGCTCAAACCTTTTCTCATTAGAGGTTCTTGTTCTACTCACAGGTGTGAGATAACAACAAGTGCCGCTAATGATCAATACATTGCTGCGTCTGCGTATGTTGCCTGTGCTTATGCTTGATATGTCCTTCCTTCCGGTTTTTCGGCCACTTGGCCACTCTCTATCAACCAACCAACCAACTAACCAACCAACCAACTAACCAACCAACTAACCAACCAACTAATTAACCAACTAATTAACCAACTAATTAACCAACCAACTAACCAACTAACTAACCAACCTACTAACCAACCAACCAACCAACTAATTAACCAACTAATTAACCAACCAACCAGGGAGTTGAGGTCTCATTCGCTTTGTCAGCTGTTTGTTTGTGTCCTCAGTGGTTCTTTTCCATTTATGGAGACGTCACCGCCATTGTACGTGGTCATCCGAGCCACGAGGGATTGACAGTCCCCAATGTAGAGAGCCAGGTTTTTTACACCTTTAGAGGAATCACTGCCTTGCCCGGGGTGTGAACCCAGGTCTTCCACGTGAAAGGCGGAAGCGCTAATCACTGCGCAAACTTGGCTCTCGTGAAAACAACGCCTTGCATGTATGAAGTAAAGCAATTAAATTAAGCAATATGAAAACAGAAGGGCTTCTTTGTCATGGTATTAACAACAGAGGTATTTAACAATAGAGGTATTTCCTCTATGAGAAGTTATGATTGCCCATTAGAATGACGTTGGTATACTTACCACATTCTCTTCTACAATCTTCACAAACTGAGCTTGGCGTTGAGGCTGAAAAACAAAAACATCAAAGATTTTGTTATATAAGGAACAGAAAGGCTTTCTGCTGCTTAATATTTTAAGGTGGCTGTGTCACGGTGTGGCTGTTGTCACGGTGGAGCTGTGGAGCTGTGTCAAGGCAAGCCTGTGTCACGGTGGCAGACCTTTATACTAGATGTCCGGGCCGAACACAGTTATTTTCAGCAATTTTCAAAAGAACTCATAACCGCCTCCCGGTTAGCTCCGGTCTGTCGTGCTGGAGGTCGCGGGTTCAAATCCCGGCCGGACCAACACTCAGGGTCTTAAAATAACCGAGTAGAAGGTGCTGCCTTTGTGATCGAACTGCAAATGGTTAGACCTTCACGTCTTCTCGGATAAAGACGATAAATCGTAGGCCCTCGGAGACCTCCATAGAGGGGCTTTAAGCCTGTTGAGGTTCCGCATCCACCTTCGAGTGGTAAAACAGAATAAATCCTAAATCCTAAAAAACGGAGGAACTCGCGCACATGTGGTAGTAAAAATCAAAGCAAATATGCAAAAAAAAAAGACTAACAAACTGTGTAGAGATATTTTTTACACTACAAGGAAAATATTGGAGATCTTTCAATCAAGTGTTGAGGGAGGGGACTGTTTGTAGTCAATTAACCAATCGAGCGATGAATCCATACATGCGCAGTACCATGACATAGCCCCTTTAAGTACTTAAAAGTGGGATCGACCATACTCACCTCGGGCGACGAAAAGGCAGACCAACTGAACAAGATGATAATGAAGATAATGAACTGACAAGCGAACATGATAGCAAACACATCCACAGCACCAGAACCGATCTCTGGGTCATATATACGATGCAGGAAGGCTTTAACTGACTTGACAATTCTAGACAACAAGGAAAGGAAAGACATTACACAAACGGCCCAGGAATGGATCCTTAAGGCAGTGATAGCATACACATCCACAGCACAAGAACCGATCTCTGGGTCATATATATGATACAGGAAGGCTTTCATTGACTTGCAAATTCTAGACAACAAGGAAAGGCATTACACAAACAGGCCAAGAATGGATCCTCTAGGCACGGATAAAGTTTATGTATGTCTCAAGTTTGAATAAGACAGTTAACAGATTTAAAGAAATCTTACCTGTTCCAAAGACTCTCGCCTCCATCTTCTGCGTCACCATTCTAATAATGATAAAAATATTAAAGGTTCATTGATATATATATATATGAGGCACGTTTACACAAAAACAGTCTTAGACAAGAAGGCTCCATTTGTGTTAACATGCTTCATGTTGTGTGCTTCTTCACTTTAAGAGCCAATAACGCGCTTTCCAGTGTTTTATTTTAAGAGCAAATGACAGTATCTGCCTTTTCTGGCCTTTCGATCCCATAATGCCTTTGTCTCAGATCTATCCCATAATTTCTTTATTTGAGAGCTAGAGGTTAGGGTTAGGTTAGAAAAAACGCCATTTTCTGGTATTTCTACTCCAAATACGGTAAAATTCCATCAATTAAACTTACTCTACGGGAAGAGATCGTTGTTTTGACGTGTAGTACGTCGAAATCCATTAAAAGCTCGAGAAATGGCGCCACTTTGAAGAGTTTAGGGTACACAAGTAACTTTGAGAGATTAAGGTTAGGTTACAAAAACCACATTTTCTGGTACTTCTACTCCGAAAACAGCAAAACTGGCACGCTAGGATTAAAGTACTGGAAGAGACCGTTGTTTTGACGTGTAGTACGTCGAAATCCATTAAAAGCTCGAGAAATGGCGCCACTTTGAAGAGTTTAGGGTACACAACATGAGGCACGTTTACACAAAAACAGTCTTAGACAAGAAGGCTCCATTTGTGTTAACATGCTTCATGTTGTGTGCTTCTTCACTTTAAGAGCCAATAACGCGCTTTCCAGTGTTTTATTTTAAGAGCAAATGACAGTATCTGCCTTTTCTGGCCTTTCGATCCCATAATGCCTTTGTCTCAGATCTATCCCATAATTTCTTTATTTGAGAGCTAGAGGTTAGGGTTAGGTTAGAAAAAACGCCATTTTCTGGTATTTCTACTCCAAATACGGTAAAATTCCATCAATTAAACTTACTCTACGGGAAGAGACCGTTGTTTTGACGTGTAGTACGTCGAAATCCATTAAAAGCTCGAGAAATGGCGCCACTTTGAAGAGTTTAGGGTACACAAGTAACTTTGAGAGATTAAGGTTAGGTTACAAAAACCACATTTTCTGGTACTTCTACTCCGAAAACAGCAAAACTGGCACGCTAGGATTAAAGTACTGGAAGAGACCGTTGTTTTGACGTGTAGTACGTCGAAATCCATTAAAAGCTCGAGAAATGGCGCCACTTTGAAGAGTTTAGGGTACACAAGTAACTTTGAGAGATTAAGGTTAGGTTACAAAAACCACATTTTCTGGTACTTCTACTCCGAAAACAGCAAAACTGGCACGCTAGGATTAAAGTACTGGAAGAGACCGTTGTTTTGACGTGTAGTACGTCGAAATCCATTAAAAGCTCGAGAAATGGCGCCACTTTGAAGAGTTTAGGGTACACAACATGAGGCACGTTTACACAAAAACAGTCTTAGACAAGAAGGCTCCATTTGTGTTAACATGCTTCATGTTGTGTGCTTCTTCACTTTAAGAGCCAATAACGCGCTTTCCAGTGTTTTATTTTAAGAGCAAATGACAGTATCTGCCTTTTCTGGCCTTTCGATCCCATAATGCCTTTGTCTCAGATCTATCCCATAATTTCTTTATTTGAGAGCTAGAGGTTAGGGTTAGGTTAGAAAAAACGCCATTTTCTGGTATTTCTACTCCAAATACGGTAAAATTCCATCAATTAAACTTACTCTACGGGAAGAGACCGTTGTTTTGACGTGTAGTACGTCGAAATCCATTAAAAGCTCGAGAAATGGCGCCACTTTGAAGAGTTTAGGGTACACAAGTAACTTTGAGAGATTAAGGTTAGGTTACAAAAACCACATTTTCTGGTACTTCTACTCCGAAAACAGCAAAACTGGCACGCTAGGATTAAAGTACTGGAAGAGACCGTTGTTTTGACGTGTAGTACGTCGAAATCCATTAAAAGCTCGAGAAATGGCGCCACTTTGAAGAGTTTAGGGTACACAAGTAACTTTGAGAGATTAAGGTTAGGTTACAAAAACCACATTTTCTGGTACTTCTACTCCGAAAACAGCAAAACTGGCACGCTAGGATTAAAGTACTGGAAGAGACCGTTGTTTTGACGTGTAGTACGTCGAAATCCATTAAAAGCTCGAGAAATGGCGCCACTTTGAAGAGTTTAGGGTACACAACATGAGGCACGTTTACACAAAAACAGTCTTAGACAAGAAGGCTCCATTTGTGTTAACATGCTTCATGTTGTGTGCTTCTTCACTTTAAGAGCCAATAACGCGCTTTCCAGTGTTTTATTTTAAGAGCAAATGACAGTATCTGCCTTTTCTGGCCTTTCGATCCCATAATGCCTTTGTCTCAGATCTATCCCATAATTTCTTTATTTGAGAGCTAGAGGTTAGGGTTAGGTTAGAAAAAACGCCATTTTCTGGTATTTCTACTCCAAATACGGTAAAATTCCATCAATTAAACTTACTCTACGGGAAGAGACCGTTGTTTTGACGTGTAGTACGTCGAAATCCATTAAAAGCTCGAGAAATGGCGCCACTTTGAAGAGTTTAGGGTACACAAGTAACTTTGAGAGATTAAGGTTAGGTTACAAAAACCACATTTTCTGGTACTTCTACTCCGAAAACAGCAAAACTGGCACGCTAGGATTAAAGTACTGGAAGAGACCGTTGTTTTGACGTGTAGTACGTCGAAATCCATTAAAAGCTCGAGAAATGGCGCCACTTTGAAGAGTTTAGGGTACACAAGTAACTTTGAGAGATTAAGGTTAGGTTACAAAAACCACATTTTCTGGTACTTCTACTCCGAAAACAGCAAAACTGGCACGCTAGGATTAAAGTACTGGAAGAGACCGTTGTTTTGACGTGTAGTACGTCGAAATCCATTAAAAGCTCGAGAAATGGCGCCACTTTGAAGAGTTTAGGGTACACAACATGAGGCACGTTTACACAAAAACAGTCTTAGACAAGAAGGCTCCATTTGTGTTAACATGCTTCATGTTGTGTGCTTCTTCACTTTAAGAGCCAATAACGCGCTTTCCAGTGTTTTATTTTAAGAGCAAATGACAGTATCTGCCTTTTCTGGCCTTTCGATCCCATAATGCCTTTGTCTCAGATCTATCCCATAATTTCTTTATTTGAGAGCTAGAGGTTAGGGTTAGGTTAGAAAAAACGCCATTTTCTGGTATTTCTACTCCAAATACGGTAAAATTCCATCAATTAAACTTACTCTACGGGAAGAGACCGTTGTTTTGACGTGTAGTACGTCGAAATCCATTAAAAGCTCGAGAAATGGCGCCACTTTGAAGAGTTTAGGGTACACAAGTAACTTTGAGAGATTAAGGTTAGGTTACAAAAACCACATTTTCTGGTACTTCTACTCCGAAAACAGCAAAACTGGCACGCTAGGATTAAAGTACTGGAAGAGACCGTTGTTTTGACGTGTAGTACGTCGAAATCCATTAAAAGCTCGAGAAATGGCGCCACTTTGAAGAGTTTAGGGTACACAAGTAACTTTGAGAGATTAAGGTTAGGTTACAAAAACCACATTTTCTGGTACTTCTACTCCGAAAACAGCAAAACTGGCACGCTAGGATTAAAGTACTGGAAGAGACCGTTGTTTTGACGTGTAGTACGTCGAAATCCATTAAAAGCTCGAGAAATGGCGCCACTTTGAAGAGTTTAGGGTACACAACATGAGGCACGTTTACACAAAAACAGTCTTAGACAAGAAGGCTCCATTTGTGTTAACATGCTTCATGTTGTGTGCTTCTTCACTTTAAGAGCCAATAACGCGCTTTCCAGTGTTTTATTTTAAGAGCAAATGACAGTATCTGCCTTTTCTGGCCTTTCGATCCCATAATGCCTTTGTCTCAGATCTATCCCATAATTTCTTTATTTGAGAGCTAGAGGTTAGGGTTAGGTTAGAAAAAACGCCATTTTCTGGTATTTCTACTCCAAATACGGTAAAATTCCATCAATTAAACTTACTCTACGGGAAGAGACCGTTGTTTTGACGTGTAGTACGTCGAAATCCATTAAAAGCTCGAGAAATGGCGCCACTTTGAAGAGTTTAGGGTACACAAGTAACTTTGAGAGATTAAGGTTAGGTTACAAAAACCACATTTTCTGGTACTTCTACTCCGAAAACAGCAAAACTGGCACGCTAGGATTAAAGTACTGGAAGAGACCGTTGTTTTGACGTGTAGTACGTCGAAATCCATTAAAAGCTCGAGAAATGGCGCCACTTTGAAGAGTTTAGGGTACACAAGTAACTTTGAGAGATTAAGGTTAGGTTACAAAAACCACATTTTCTGGTACTTCTACTCCGAAAACAGCAAAACTGGCACGCTAGGATTAAAGTACTGGAAGAGACCGTTGTTTTGACGTGTAGTACGTCGAAATCCATTAAAAGCTCGAGAAATGGCGCCACTTTGAAGAGTTTAGGGTACACAACATGAGGCACGTTTACACAAAAACAGTCTTAGACAAGAAGGCTCCATTTGTGTTAACATGCTTCATGTTGTGTGCTTCTTCACTTTAAGAGCCAATAACGCGCTTTCCAGTGTTTTATTTTAAGAGCAAATGACAGTATCTGCCTTTTCTGGCCTTTCGATCCCATAATGCCTTTGTCTCAGATCTATCCCATAATTTCTTTATTTGAGAGCTAGAGGTTAGGGTTAGGTTAGAAAAAACGCCATTTTCTGGTATTTCTACTCCAAATACGGTAAAATTCCATCAATTAAACTTACTCTACGGGAAGAGACCGTTGTTTTGACGTGTAGTACGTCGAAATCCATTAAAAGCTCGAGAAATGGCGCCACTTTGAAGAGTTTAGGGTACACAAGTAACTTTGAGAGATTAAGGTTAGGTTACAAAAACCACATTTTCTGGTACTTCTACTCCGAAAACAGCAAAACTGGCACGCTAGGATTAAAGTACTGGAAGAGACCGTTGTTTTGACGTGTAGTACGTCGAAATCCATTAAAAGCTCGAGAAATGGCGCCACTTTGAAGAGTTTAGGGTACACAAGTAACTTTGAGAGATTAAGGTTAGGTTACAAAAACCACATTTTCTGGTACTTCTACTCCGAAAACAGCAAAACTGGCACGCTAGGATTAAAGTACTGGAAGAGACCGTTGTTTTGACGTGTAGTACGTCGAAATCCATTAAAAGCTCGAGAAATGGCGCCACTTTGAAGAGTTTAGGGTACACAACATGAGGCACGTTTACACAAAAACAGTCTTAGACAAGAAGGCTCCATTTGTGTTAACATGCTTCATGTTGTGTGCTTCTTCACTTTAAGAGCCAATAACGCGCTTTCCAGTGTTTTATTTTAAGAGCAAATGACAGTATCTGCCTTTTCTGGCCTTTCGATCCCATAATGCCTTTGTCTCAGATCTATCCCATAATTTCTTTATTTGAGAGCTAGAGGTTAGGGTTAGGTTAGAAAAAACGCCATTTTCTGGTATTTCTACTCCAAATACGGTAAAATTCCATCAATTAAACTTACTCTACGGGAAGAGATCGTTGTTTTGACGTGTAGTACGTCGAAATCCATTAAAAGCTCGAGAAATGGCGCCACTTTGAAGAGTTTAGGGTACACAAGTAACTTTGAGAGATTAAGGTTAGGTTACAAAAACCACATTTTCTGGTACTTCTACTCCGAAAACAGCAAAACTGGCACGCTAGGATTAAAGTACTGGAAGAGACCGTTGTTTTGACGTGTAGTACGTCGAAATCCATTAAAAGCTCGAGAAATGGCGCCACTTTGAAGAGTTTAGGGTACACAACATGAGGCACGTTTACACAAAAACAGTCTTAGACAAGAAGGCTCCATTTGTGTTAACATGCTTCATGTTGTGTGCTTCTTCACTTTAAGAGCCAATAACGCGCTTTCCAGTGTTTTATTTTAAGAGCAAATGACAGTATCTGCCTTTTCTGGCCTTTCGATCCCATAATGCCTTTGTCTCAGATCTATCCCATAATTTCTTTATTTGAGAGCTAGAGGTTAGGGTTAGGTTAGAAAAAACGCCATTTTCTGGTATTTCTACTCCAAATACGGTAAAATTCCATCAATTAAACTTACTCTACGGGAAGAGACCGTTGTTTTGACGTGTAGTACGTCGAAATCCATTAAAAGCTCGAGAAATGGCGCCACTTTGAAGAGTTTAGGGTACACAAGTAACTTTGAGAGATTAAGGTTAGGTTACAAAAACCACATTTTCTGGTACTTCTACTCCGAAAACAGCAAAACTGGCACGCTAGGATTAAAGTACTGGAAGAGACCGTTGTTTTGACGTGTAGTACGTCGAAATCCATTAAAAGCTCGAGAAATGGCGCCACTTTGAAGAGTTTAGGGTACACAAGTAACTTTGAGAGATTAAGGTTAGGTTACAAAAACCACATTTTCTGGTACTTCTACTCCGAAAACAGCAAAACTGGCACGCTAGGATTAAAGTACTGGAAGAGACCGTTGTTTTGACGTGTAGTACGTCGAAATCCATTAAAAGCTCGAGAAATGGCGCCACTTTGAAGAGTTTAGGGTACACAACATGAGGCACGTTTACACAAAAACAGTCTTAGACAAGAAGGCTCCATTTGTGTTAACATGCTTCATGTTGTGTGCTTCTTCACTTTAAGAGCCAATAACGCGCTTTCCAGTGTTTTATTTTAAGAGCAAATGACAGTATCTGCCTTTTCTGGCCTTTCGATCCCATAATGCCTTTGTCTCAGATCTATCCCATAATTTCTTTATTTGAGAGCTAGAGGTTAGGGTTAGGTTAGAAAAAACGCCATTTTCTGGTATTTCTACTCCAAATACGGTAAAATTCCATCAATTAAACTTACTCTACGGGAAGAGACCGTTGTTTTGACGTGTAGTACGTCGAAATCCATTAAAAGCTCGAGAAATGGCGCCACTTTGAAGAGTTTAGGGTACACAAGTAACTTTGAGAGATTAAGGTTAGGTTACAAAAACCACATTTTCTGGTACTTCTACTCCGAAAACAGCAAAACTGGCACGCTAGGATTAAAGTACTGGAAGAGACCGTTGTTTTGACGTGTAGTACGTCGAAATCCATTAAAAGCTCGAGAAATGGCGCCACTTTGAAGAGTTTAGGGTACACAAGTAACTTTGAGAGATTAAGGTTAGGTTACAAAAACCACATTTTCTGGTACTTCTACTCCGAAAACAGCAAAACTGGCACGCTAGGATTAAAGTACTGGAAGAGACCGTTGTTTTGACGTGTAGTACGTCGAAATCCATTAAAAGCTCGAGAAATGGCGCCACTTTGAAGAGTTTAGGGTACACAAGTAACTTTGAGAGATTAAGGTTAGGTTACAAAAACCACATTTTCTGGTACTTCTACTCCGAAAACAGCAAAACTGGCACGCTAGGATTAAAGGACTGGAAGAGACCGTTGTTTTGACGTGTAGTACGTCGAAATCCATTAAAAGCTCGAGAAATGGCGCCACTTTGAAGAGTTTAGGGTACACAACATGAGGCACGTTTACACAAAAACAGTCTTAGACAAGAAGGCTCCATTTGTGTTAACATGCTTCATGTTGTGTGCTTCTTCACTTTAAGAGCCAATAACGCGCTTTCCAGTGTTTTATTTTAAGAGCAAATGACAGTATCTGCCTTTTCTGGCCTTTCGATCCCATAATGCCTTTGTCTCAGATCTATCCCATAATTTCTTTATTTGAGAGCTAGAGGTTAGGGTTAGGTTAGAAAAAACGCCATTTTCTGGTATTTCTACTCCAAATACGGTAAAATTCCATCAATTAAACTTACTCTACGGGAAGAGACCGTTGTTTTGACGTGTAGTACGTCGAAATCCATTAAAAGCTCGAGAAATGGCGCCACTTTGAAGAGTTTAGGGTACACAAGTAACTTTGAGAGATTAAGGTTAGGTTACAAAAACCACATTTTCTGGTACTTCTACTCCGAAAACAGCAAAACTGGCACGCTAGGATTAAAGTACTGGAAGAGACCGTTGTTTTGACGTGTAGTACGTCGAAATCCATTAAAAGCTCGAGAAATGGCGCCACTTTGAAGAGTTTAGGGTACACAAGTAACTTTGAGAGATTAAGGTTAGGTTACAAAAACCACATTTTCTGGTACTTCTACTCCGAAAACAGCAAAACTGGCACGCTAGGATTAAAGTACTGGAAGAGACCGTTGTTTTGACGTGTAGTACGTCGAAATCCATTAAAAGCTCGAGAAATGGCGCCACTTTGAAGAGTTTAGGGTACACAACATGAGGCACGTTTACACAAAAACAGTCTTAGACAAGAAGGCTCCATTTGTGTTAACATGCTTCATGTTGTGTGCTTCTTCACTTTAAGAGCCAATAACGCGCTTTCCAGTGTTTTATTTTAAGAGCAAATGACAGTATCTGCCTTTTCTGGCCTTTCGATCCCATAATGCCTTTGTCTCAGATCTATCCCATAATTTCTTTATTTGAGAGCTAGAGGTTAGGGTTAGGTTAGAAAAAACGCCATTTTCTGGTATTTCTACTCCAAATACGGTAAAATTCCATCAATTAAACTTACTCTACGGGAAGAGACCGTTGTTTTGACGTGTAGTACGTCGAAATCCATTAAAAGCTCGAGAAATGGCGCCACTTTGAAGAGTTTAGGGTACACAAGTAACTTTGAGAGATTAAGGTTAGGTTACAAAAACCACATTTTCTGGTACTTCTACTCCGAAAACAGCAAAACTGGCACGCTAGGATTAAAGTACTGGAAGAGACCGTTGTTTTGACGTGTAGTACGTCGAAATCCATTAAAAGCTCGAGAAATGGCGCCACTTTGAAGAGTTTAGGGTACACAAGTAACTTTGAGAGATTAAGGTTAGGTTACAAAAACCACATTTTCTGGTACTTCTACTCCGAAAACAGCAAAACTGGCACGCTAGGATTAAAGTACTGGAAGAGACCGTTGTTTTGACGTGTAGTACGTCGAAATCCATTAAAAGCTCGAGAAATGGCGCCACTTTGAAGAGTTTAGGGTACACAACATGAGGCACGTTTACACAAAAACAGTCTTAGACAAGAAGGCTCCATTTGTGTTAACATGCTTCATGTTGTGTGCTTCTTCACTTTAAGAGCCAATAACGCGCTTTCCAGTGTTTTATTTTAAGAGCAAATGACAGTATCTGCCTTTTCTGGCCTTTCGATCCCATAATGCCTTTGTCTCAGATCTATCCCATAATTTCTTTATTTGAGAGCTAGAGGTTAGGGTTAGGTTAGAAAAAACGCCATTTTCTGGTATTTCTACTCCAAATACGGTAAAATTCCATCAATTAAACTTACTCTACGGGAAGAGATCGTTGTTTTGACGTGTAGTACGTCGAAATCCATTAAAAGCTCGAGAAATGGCGCCACTTTGAAGAGTTTAGGGTACACAAGTAACTTTGAGAGATTAAGGTTAGGTTACAAAAACCACATTTTCTGGTACTTCTACTCCGAAAACAGCAAAACTGGCACGCTAGGATTAAAGTACTGGAAGAGACCGTTGTTTTGACGTGTAGTACGTCGAAATCCATTAAAAGCTCGAGAAATGGCGCCACTTTGAAGAGTTTAGGGTACACAACATGAGGCACGTTTACACAAAAACAGTCTTAGACAAGAAGGCTCCATTTGTGTTAACATGCTTCATGTTGTGTGCTTCTTCACTTTAAGAGCCAATAACGCGCTTTCCAGTGTTTTATTTTAAGAGCAAATGACAGTATCTGCCTTTTCTGGCCTTTCGATCCCATAATGCCTTTGTCTCAGATCTATCCCATAATTTCTTTATTTGAGAGCTAGAGGTTAGGGTTAGGTTAGAAAAAACGCCATTTTCTGGTATTTCTACTCCAAATACGGTAAAATTCCATCAATTAAACTTACTCTACGGGAAGAGACCGTTGTTTTGACGTGTAGTACGTCGAAATCCATTAAAAGCTCGAGAAATGGCGCCACTTTGAAGAGTTTAGGGTACACAAGTAACTTTGAGAGATTAAGGTTAGGTTACAAAAACCACATTTTCTGGTACTTCTACTCCGAAAACAGCAAAACTGGCACGCTAGGATTAAAGTACTGGAAGAGACCGTTGTTTTGACGTGTAGTACGTCGAAATCCATTAAAAGCTCGAGAAATGGCGCCACTTTGAAGAGTTTAGGGTACACAACATGAGGCACGTTTACACAAAAACAGTCTTAGACAAGAAGGCTCCATTTGTGTTAACATGCTTCATGTTGTGTGCTTCTTCACTTTAAGAGCCAATAACGCGCTTTCCAGTGTTTTATTTTAAGAGCAAATGACAGTATCTGCCTTTTCTGGCCTTTCGATCCCATAATGCCTTTGTCTCAGATCTATCCCATAATTTCTTTATTTGAGAGCTAGAGGTTAGGGTTAGGTTAGAAAAAACGCCATTTTCTGGTATTTCTACTCCAAATACGGTAAAATTCCATCAATTAAACTTACTCTACGGGAAGAGACCGTTGTTTTGACGTGTAGTACGTCGAAATCCATTAAAAGCTCGAGAAATGGCGCCACTTTGAAGAGTTTAGGGTACACAAGTAACTTTGAGAGATTAAGGTTAGGTTACAAAAACCACATTTTCTGGTACTTCTACTCCGAAAACAGCAAAACTGGCACGCTAGGATTAAAGTACTGGAAGAGACCGTTGTTTTGACGTGTAGTACGTCGAAATCCATTAAAAGCTCGAGAAATGGCGCCACTTTGAAGAGTTTAGGGTACACAAGTAACTTTGAGAGATTAAGGTTAGGTTACAAAAACCACATTTTCTGGTACTTCTACTCCGAAAACAGCAAAACTGGCACGCTAGGATTAAAGTACTGGAAGAGACCGTTGTTTTGACGTGTAGTACGTCGAAATCCATTAAAAGCTCGAGAAATGGCGCCACTTTGAAGAGTTTAGGGTACACAACATGAGGCACGTTTACACAAAAACAGTCTTAGACAAGAAGGCTCCATTTGTGTTAACATGCTTCATGTTGTGTGCTTCTTCACTTTAAGAGCCAATAACGCGCTTTCCAGTGTTTTATTTTAAGAGCAAATGACAGTATCTGCCTTTTCTGGCCTTTCGATCCCATAATGCCTTTGTCTCAGATCTATCCCATAATTTCTTTATTTGAGAGCTAGAGGTTAGGGTTAGGTTAGAAAAAACGCCATTTTCTGGTATTTCTACTCCAAATACGGTAAAATTCCATCAATTAAACTTACTCTACGGGAAGAGATCGTTGTTTTGACGTGTAGTACGTCGAAATCCATTAAAAGCTCGAGAAATGGCGCCACTTTGAAGAGTTTAGGGTACACAAGTAACTTTGAGAGATTAAGGTTAGGTTACAAAAACCACATTTTCTGGTACTTCTACTCCGAAAACAGCAAAACTGGCACGCTAGGATTAAAGTACTGGAAGAGACCGTTGTTTTGACGTGTAGTACGTCGAAATCCATTAAAAGCTCGAGAAATGGCGCCACTTTGAAGAGTTTAGGGTACACAACATGAGGCACGTTTACACAAAAACAGTCTTAGACAAGAAGGCTCCATTTGTGTTAACATGCTTCATGTTGTGTGCTTCTTCACTTTAAGAGCCAATAACGCGCTTTCCAGTGTTTTATTTTAAGAGCAAATGACAGTATCTGCCTTTTCTGGCCTTTCGATCCCATAATGCCTTTGTCTCAGATCTATCCCATAATTTCTTTATTTGAGAGCTAGAGGTTAGGGTTAGGTTAGAAAAAACGCCATTTTCTGGTATTTCTACTCCAAATACGGTAAAATTCCATCAATTAAACTTACTCTACGGGAAGAGACCGTTGTTTTGACGTGTAGTACGTCGAAATCCATTAAAAGCTCGAGAAATGGCGCCACTTTGAAGAGTTTAGGGTACACAAGTAACTTTGAGAGATTAAGGTTAGGTTACAAAAACCACATTTTCTGGTACTTCTACTCCGAAAACAGCAAAACTGGCACGCTAGGATTAAAGTACTGGAAGAGACCGTTGTTTTGACGTGTAGTACGTCGAAATCCATTAAAAGCTCGAGAAATGGCGCCACTTTGAAGAGTTTAGGGTACACAAGTAACTTTGAGAGATTAAGGTTAGGTTACAAAAACCACATTTTCTGGTACTTCTACTCCGAAAACAGCAAAACTGGCACGCTAGGATTAAAGTACTGGAAGAGACCGTTGTTTTGACGTGTAGTACGTCGAAATCCATTAAAAGCTCGAGAAATGGCGCCACTTTGAAGAGTTTAGGGTACACAAGTAACTTTGAGAGATTAAGGTTAGGTTACAAAAACCACATTTTCTGGTACTTCTACTCCGAAAACAGCAAAACTGGCACGCTAGGATTAAAGTACTGGAAGAGACCGTTGTTTTGACGTGTAGTACGTCGAAATCCATTAAAAGCTCGAGAAATGGCGCCACTTTGAAGAGTTTAGGGTACACAACATGAGGCACGTTTACACAAAAACAGTCTTAGACAAGAAGGCTCCATTTGTGTTAACATGCTTCATGTTGTGTGCTTCTTCACTTTAAGAGCCAATAACGCGCTTTCCAGTGTTTTATTTTAAGAGCAAATGACAGTATCTGCCTTTTCTGGCCTTTCGATCCCATAATGCCTTTGTCTCAGATCTATCCCATAATTTCTTTATTTGAGAGCTAGAGGTTAGGGTTAGGTTAGAAAAAACGCCATTTTCTGGTATTTCTACTCCAAATACGGTAAAATTCCATCAATTAAACTTACTCTACGGGAAGAGACCGTTGTTTTGACGTGTAGTACGTCGAAATCCATTAAAAGCTCGAGAAATGGCGCCACTTTGAAGAGTTTAGGGTACACAAGTAACTTTGAGAGATTAAGGTTAGGTTACAAAAACCACATTTTCTGGTACTTCTACTCCGAAAACAGCAAAACTGGCACGCTAGGATTAAAGTACTGGAAGAGACCGTTGTTTTGACGTGTAGTACGTCGAAATCCATTAAAAGCTCGAGAAATGGCGCCACTTTGAAGAGTTTAGGGTACACAAGTAACTTTGAGAGATTAAGGTTAGGTTACAAAAACCACATTTTCTGGTACTTCTACTCCGAAAACAGCAAAACTGGCACGCTAGGATTAAAGTACTGGAAGAGACCGTTGTTTTGACGTGTAGTACGTCGAAATCCATTAAAAGCTCGAGAAATGGCGCCACTTTGAAGAGTTTAGGGTACACAACATGAGGCACGTTTACACAAAAACAGTCTTAGACAAGAAGGCTCCATTTGTGTTAACATGCTTCATGTTGTGTGCTTCTTCACTTTAAGAGCCAATAACGCGCTTTCCAGTGTTTTATTTTAAGAGCAAATGACAGTATCTGCCTTTTCTGGCCTTTCGATCCCATAATGCCTTTGTCTCAGATCTATCCCATAATTTCTTTATTTGAGAGCTAGAGGTTAGGGTTAGGTTAGAAAAAACGCCATTTTCTGGTATTTCTACTCCAAATACGGTAAAATTCCATCAATTAAACTTACTCTACGGGAAGAGATCGTTGTTTTGACGTGTAGTACGTCGAAATCCATTAAAAGCTCGAGAAATGGCGCCACTTTGAAGAGTTTAGGGTACACAAGTAACTTTGAGAGATTAAGGTTAGGTTACAAAAACCACATTTTCTGGTACTTCTACTCCGAAAACAGCAAAACTGGCACGCTAGGATTAAAGTACTGGAAGAGACCGTTGTTTTGACGTGTAGTACGTCGAAATCCATTAAAAGCTCGAGAAATGGCGCCACTTTGAAGAGTTTAGGGTACACAAGTAACTTTGAGAGATTAAGGTTAGGTTACAAAAACCACATTTTCTGGTACTTCTACTCCGAAAACAGCAAAACTGGCACGCTAGGATTAAAGTACTGGAAGAGACCGTTGTTTTGACGTGTAGTACGTCGAAATCCATTAAAAGCTCGAGAAATGGCGCCACTTTGAAGAGTTTAGGGTACACAACATGAGGCACGTTTACACAAAAACAGTCTTAGACAAGAAGGCTCCATTTGTGTTAACATGCTTCATGTTGTGTGCTTCTTCACTTTAAGAGCCAATAACGCGCTTTCCAGTGTTTTATTTTAAGAGCAAATGACAGTATCTGCCTTTTCTGGCCTTTCGATCCCATAATGCCTTTGTCTCAGATCTATCCCATAATTTCTTTATTTGAGAGCTAGAGGTTAGGGTTAGGTTAGAAAAAACGCCATTTTCTGGTATTTCTACTCCAAATACGGTAAAATTCCATCAATTAAACTTACTCTACGGGAAGAGATCGTTGTTTTGACGTGTAGTACGTCGAAATCCATTAAAAGCTCGAGAAATGGCGCCACTTTGAAGAGTTTAGGGTACACAAGTAACTTTGAGAGATTAAGGTTAGGTTACAAAAACCACATTTTCTGGTACTTCTACTCCGAAAACAGCAAAACTGGCACGCTAGGATTAAAGTACTGGAAGAGACCGTTGTTTTGACGTGTAGTACGTCGAAATCCATTAAAAGCTCGAGAAATGGCGCCACTTTGAAGAGTTTAGGGTACACAAGTAACTTTGAGAGATTAAGGTTAGGTTACAAAAACCACATTTTCTGGTACTTCTACTCCGAAAACAGCAAAACTGGCACGCTAGGATTAAAGTACTGGAAGAGACCGTTGTTTTGACGTGTAGTACGTCGAAATCCATTAAAAGCTCGAGAAATGGCGCCACTTTGAAGAGTTTAGGGTACACAACATGAGGCACGTTTACACAAAAACAGTCTTAGACAAGAAGGCTCCATTTGTGTTAACATGCTTCATGTTGTGTGCTTCTTCACTTTAAGGGCCAATAACGCGCTTTCCAGTGTTTTATTTTAAGAGCAAATGACAGTATCTGCCTTTTCTGGCCTTTCGATCCCATAATGCCTTTGTCTCAGATCTATCCCATAATTTCTTTATTTGAGAGCTAGAGGTTAGGGTTAGGTTAGAAAAAACGCCATTTTCTGGTATTTCTACTCCAAATACGGTAAAATTCCATCAATTAAACTTACTCTACGGGAAGAGACCGTTGTTTTGACGTGTAGTACGTCGAAATCCATTAAAAGCTCGAGAAATGGCGCCACTTTGAAGAGTTTAGGGTACACAAGTAACTTTGAGAGATTAAGGTTAGGTTACAAAAACCACATTTTCTGGTACTTCTACTCCGAAAACAGCAAAACTGGCACGCTAGGATTAAAGTACTGGAAGAGACCGTTGTTTTGACGTGTAGTACGTCGAAATCCATTAAAAGCTCGAGAAATGGCGCCACTTTGAAGAGTTTAGGGTACACAAGTAACTTTGAGAGATTAAGGTTAGGTTACAAAAACCACATTTTCTGGTACTTCTACTCCGAAAACAGCAAAACTGGCACGCTAGGATTAAAGTACTGGAAGAGACCGTTGTTTTGACGTGTAGTACGTCGAAATCCATTAAAAGCTCGAGAAATGGCGCCACTTTGAAGAGTTTAGGGTACACAACATGAGGCACGTTTACACAAAAACAGTCTTAGACAAGAAGGCTCCATTTGTGTTAACATGCTTCATATATATATATATATATATACAGTCGTTGCCGTTAATGTTGTCCTAGACATATCCACATATTGATTTATAGCCTTTGTTCAGTTCGCACCTTTTACATAAAGAACGGTAATCAGCCGTGAACGCGCCCTTTGTATTTGGTCACAAAGATCCACGGTGGTCTAATGGTTAACACTCTTGCTTACCAGTTCGAAGCCCCGAATTCAAGTCTCAGAATCGACATTTTTGTTACTGCGAAGATTTTTTTCATTTCTTTTTCCCCTTTTTTTCTGACTGCATTCCCTTAAAAGCTTTTATTTCAAACGTGACAACAAGAACGGATGTTCGAACATTTCTTTTGCAAAAGCTTCGACTGCCGCAGGGAATGTAGTATTTTGATCATCGACATCGTCCATGGCGTGGCTTCAAAAGTTTGTTATCGTTTGTCAAACACTCGTAAACCTTACGCCGAGTACACGGCTATAATTCCGATCGATCCATGTGAGTTATTTTCCCTCACAAAGAAAAAAGCTTCGTTAACTTATGCAAGCATTACTATGGGTTTCAAAGAGAATTCTGGATAATTTCTGAACTGCCGAATATTTTCAAAACTGTCCTCTCCGTGTCTCGTGGCCGATTTTTTCGAAATCTCTGAAAAAAGAATGAGGTCGCGCGCTCAGTCTGCCTAAGTTCAGAAAATCAGTACGAATGAAATTCATAACACTTGCTAAAATCGCTTCCTACTTCTAAACAAAGATATAATACTTTGAATCAGTGGGTATCTAGTATTTTCAAAACTGTTTCTGGTATATACATGTAAACCCGGCACAGTGTAAGAAAAACAAATTACGCTTATTCAAACCCACAACCATCAACAGAATCACTATACCGTTCTAAACGAAAATAGCGTAATTTGGGCGTACTCAGTCAGTGCTGGTATAATTATCTACTTCGAAAGTCTGGGAAAATTTGAGACCGTTTCATGTTGACAGTATTATTTTAGCTACATTGTCCGTTCTTATCCAATATCAAAAAAGAAACTGCAAAAAGAAACATATGTAAATAAAACAAAAAGACAAGGGAGGAAAAACAAGAGGAAAAAAAAGAAAAAATATACGATGCTGATACTGAGACTAGAACTCGGGGCTTTGAACTGGTAAGCAAGAGCGTTAACCATTAGACCACCGTGGCTCTTTGTGACCAAATACAAAGGGTGCGTTCACGGCTGATTACCGTTCTTTGTGTAAAAGGTGCGAACTGAACAAAGGCTATAAATCAATATGTGGATATGTCTAGGACAACATTAACGGCAACGACTGTATATATATATATATATATATATATATATATAATATACAACCGCGTGCAAAAATTGTGACCCCCCCCCCCCCCCCCCCCCCCTTGAAAATTATATACTTATATCGATTGCATCATGGGTAATCCAAAAATCTCATCAGTTGAAGAAAACAAGTGTTATTTTCAGTTTTAGTTGTACTAATTTATTCCATGCGTTTGCCACTGGGTCCAGTCGACCGAAACGCTGCTAAGACTTCAAGGAACTCACTGTATTCTTAACTTTACTTTCTCCACATCTAACTAGCTAGGTTTATTCTATTTCCCTAAACGAGGCTGAAGTATTCACTAAATTGATCTCAAACCCTGGAGCCTAAGTTTAAGTTTACTGTCAATATGAAACACGTTCTATTTTATCTTATGGTAGTTCGACCACGTTTGCAATTCTGCCTAACAAACAACCAAATTAAACACTTCACAGCCAAACGCATGCAGCTAAAATATTTTTGCCATTATGAAGTCTGCAAAAGAACCAAATTTTCACTTGGAACACATTTGTTTTCTTTTGCGTTTTTTTGGGAGGTAATTATTTCGCATATGAAGTATTGATCAAACATATTTTATTTTATTCAGAATTGAATGAGGCCGGTTTATTAAATTCTGACATATCTTGCATTGGCAACTTTATAACTCTATGCGAGATAAAATTCTAGTTATATATAATGGTTAAGCTTTAATCAAACTTCGTAACAGTTTATTTATTTTATTACTAAAGATTATATTTGAATGATTTTCGGGAATACCAACAATTTTACAACCAGTCCAAACTAAATAATACGTTCCACTTACTGAGTTTAACTGACGACCAATTTTAAAATTTATCTCCCACGTGGAAGATATTATTTACCAAAACCATTTAATTCTGGTCCATAATTTAAACAGATTAAAACAACTTCGGTTCTTTCTTTCCATTTCAATAACTAAATGTGATTTTTGTAACTGAGTTGCGGACTTCATAAAAAATTTTTTTTTTAGCTGTGCTATGTTTAATTAATTTATTTGGTTGTTTTGGTTTGGTAGAATCGCACACGTCGAACTACCATAAGATAAAATAGAACGCGCGTGTTTCGCATTGATAATAATATTTAAACTTATGCTCCAGGGTTTGAAAGCAATTTTGTGAATACTTCAGAATCATTCGGGGAAATAGAATAAACCTAGCTAGTGCAATGTGGAGAAAGTAAAGTCCAGAATACAGTGATAGGGCGGCAGAGCGAAATTTCAAATGGGGGGCTAAAAATGGTCATTGAACCGTTATGACCAAACTATAGTCTTAAACTGACTGAGAATTAACTAGGCAAAATATTTTTTGGGCAAAAATGTGGGGAAGCTATAGCCCCCTAACCCCCCGGCTGCGCCGTCCCTGAGTGAGTTAAGTTAAAGTCACGGCAGCGTTTCGGTCGACCGGACACAGTGGCAAACGCATCGCGAACAGCAAAACGAAAACCGGCCTCATTCAATTCTGAATAAAATAAAATACGTTTGATCAATACTTCATATGCGAAATAATTACCTTCCAAAAAACGCAAAAGGAAACAAATGTGTTCCAAGTGAAATTTTAGCTCTTTTGCAGACTTCATAACGGGATCTTATGACGTCACAGGGTTGTCCCTATTGTCAGAAAACAATAGCTCTTTCTGTTTTCCACTCAGGAACCCATGCGCCCAAACAGGCACAGAGAAAACAGTATTTTGCCGGTCTAGGCATGTCACAAACATCAAGTTTCTATCAATTGAATCTTAATGTGATACACCGGTTTCGTTATCACACGTTTTTATCATCTAATCCACCTCCCCTTTTCGATCTACTCTTGTTCTTGCTCTGTCCAAGCTGATGAGTTACCTGCGAGGGTTGGGTCTGCAGTGATGACGTCAATGACATGTGTCTGTCAAGCATAACAGACGCTGATTCCTCTGAAAAAAAAACAACGAAGCGATAACCCTGCAAACTCACGCAAATACTGGAGAAAACATAAAAGAAAAGCCTTGATAACGCCTTCAACGCGAGATAACGTCTAGAAATCACGCTGGTGCTAGCTATGTCGGAGTTGAGGAAGGGATTGCAACCGATAGTCAAAAATTAATGTGATTAAGAAATTACCAGAGAGACCACACTAAAATTAGTAGGTTTACCAAGAATGTTTGGATAAATACGAACTATTAGCAAGCTTACCGGCAAAACTTGTACAAATAAGATAATGTGTAAGCCATACATTCTCTTATTTTTGCAATTTTTGAAAGCTCGCCACTTTTTTATTTTCAACGCAATCTTCCTCGAACTCGGTAAACCTACTAACTTTAGTGTACTCTTCCTTGAGATGTTGTTTATTTGTTGATCAGATTAATCCAGTCCCTTCCTCAACTCCGAAATCAGGCTATCGTACAGCAGGAAGAATGCCTCACGTGATAACCAACCACGAAGACCAACAATGAAACATGGGGTACACCAGAAACGATTGTTTGGGTAAATATTGATTGACTTCATTTGCTTTTCTTAATACTACGAATGTTCGCGTATCTCAATCTATGGGCGTTTTGCAGGAATGCAATCACGTGGTTGTACTGGATAGCAAAACAATCTGACTTCATCAGGAGCCCATTACCAGGAGCATCCACCTCCAATACTAGGTCTGCGAGTCAGCGTATGACCGGATTGAGCTATATTAAGAACAGATCAATCGGGAGTTCACGTGCCCACACTTTGGGAATCCAATCAAACCATAGTCAGGACAATGCAGCGTTAGTAAAATTACCTCAAAGAACAATAGATCATTCTTAATCTCGATAATTACGGCAAGCATATGCACGATCGCAGCAGAGTCAGAAGGCAGTTACCCGGGAAACATGTTCTAAAAATAGCTCAAACCGGTCATACGCTGACTCACGGGTATAGTATATATGGACGCTCCTGGTAATGGGCTCCTGTTGTCATGTAAACCGGTCATACGCTGACTCACGGGTATAGTATATATGAACGCTCCTGGTAAAGGACTCCTGACTTCATTTATTTTAAAGGCACTTTATCGGTTGTGTTGTTAGTAAAACCTGTTTGTAAATGCTATTTTCCACCTCCAATCGATTGTCGTATTTCTAAACATTTTGAAGTTTGTTTGCCATGCAGTAAAGCCTTTCCCATGGGATCACGAGCCCAAGTCATTGGTTATTGAAGTGATATATCAGCACATCACTGTTTACAGTAAAGCCTTTACCATGGGATCACGAGCCCAAGTCATTGGTTATTGAAGTGATATATCAGCACATCACTGTTTACAGTAAATCCTTTACCATGGGATCACGAGCCCAAGTCATTGGTTATTGAAGTGATATATCAGCACATCACTGTTTACAGTAAATCCTTTACCATGGGATCACGAGCCCAAGTCATTGGTTATTGAAGTGATATATCAGCACATCACTGTTTACAGTAAATCCTTTACCATGGGATCACGAGCCCAAGTCATTGGTTATTGAAGTGATATATCAGCACATCACTGTTTACAGTAAATCCTTTACCATGGGATCACGAGCCCAAGTCATTGGTTATTGAAGTGATATATCAGCACATCACTGTTTACAGTAAATCCTTTACCATGGGATCACGAGCCCAAGTCATTGGTTATTGAAGTGATATATCAGCACATCACTGTTTACAGTAAATCCTTTACCATGGGATCACGAGCCCAAGTCATTGGTTATTGAAGTGATATATCAGCACATCACTGTTTACAGTAAATCCTTTACCATGGGATCACGAGCCCAAGTCATTGGTTATTGAAGTGATATATCAGCACATCACTGTTTACAGTAAATCCTTTACCATGGGATCACGAGCCCAAGTCATTGGTTATTGAAGTGATATATCAGCACATCACTGTTTACAGTAAATCCTTTACCATGGGATCACGAGCCCAAGTCATTGGTTATTGAAGTGATATATCAGCACATCACTGTTTACAGTAAAGCCTTTACCATGGGATCACGAGCCCAAGTCATTGGTTATTGAAGTGATATATCAGCACATCACTGTTTACAGTAAATCCTTTACCATGGGATCACGAGCCCAAGTCATTGGTTATTGAAGTGATATATCAGCACATCACTGTTTACAGTAAAGCCTTTACCATGGGATCACGAGCCCAAGTCATTGGTTATTGAAGTGATATATCAGCACATCACTGTTTACAGTAAAGCCTTTACCATGGGATCACGAGCCCAAGTCATTGGTTATTGAAGTGATATATCAGCACATCACTGTTTACAGTAAATCCTTTACCATGGGATCACGAGCCCAAGTCATTGGTTATTGAAGTGATATATCAGCACATCACTGTTTACAGTAAATCCTTTACCATGGGATCACGAGCCCAAGTCATTGGTTATTGAAGTGATATATCAGCACATCACTGTTTACAGTAAAGCCTTTACCATGGGATCACGAGCCCAAGTCATTGGTTATTGAAGTGATATATCAGCACATCACTGTTTACAGTAAAGCCTTTACCATGGGATCACGAGCCCAAGTCATTGGTTATTGAAGTGATATATCAGCACATCACTGTTTACAGTAAATCCTTTACCATGGGATCACGAGCCCAAGTCATTGGTTATTGAAGTGATATATCAGCACATCACTGTTTACAGTAAAGCCTTTACCATGGGATCACGAGCCCAAGTCATTGGTTATTGAAGTGATATATCAGCACATCACTGTTTACAGTAAAGCCTTTACCATGGGATCACGAGCCCAAGTCATTGGTTATTGAAGTGATATATCAGCACATCACTGTTTACAGTAAATCCTTTACCATGGGATCACGAGCCCAAGTCATTGGTTATTGAAGTGATATATCAGCACATCACTGTTTACAGTAAATCCTTTACCATGGGATCACGAGCCCAAGTCATTGGTTATTGAAGTGATATATCAGCACATCACTGTTTACAGTAAATCCTTTACCATGGGATCACGAGCCCAAGTCATTGGTTATTGAAGTGATATATCAGCACATCACTGTTTACAGTAAATCCTTTACCATGGGATCACGAGCCCAAGTCATTGGTTATTGAAGTGATATATCAGCACATCACTGTTTACAGTAAATCCTTTACCATGGGATCACGAGCCCAAGTCATTGGTTATTGAAGTGATATATCAGCACATCACTGTTTACAGTAAATCCTTTACCATGGGATCACGAGCCCAAGTCATTGGTTATTGAAGTGATATATCAGCACATCACTGTTTACAGTAAATCCTTTACCATGGGATCACGAGCCCAAGTCATTGGTTATTGAAGTGATATATCAGCACATCACTGTTTACAGTAAAGCCTTTACCATGGGATCACGAGCCCAAGTCATTGGTTATTGAAGTGATATATCAGCACATCACTGTTTACAGTAAATCCTTTACCATGGGATTCATTGGAGTAATATATCGCAGCACGTGACTGTTTCCTATTGATATTTAAGTAATGGTTCGCGTAAGAATAGGAGCACTCAACGGCCAGGAATACACAAAGGTGTTAATTTTTCTATTGTTGAAACACCTTGATATCTCATTGGTTAACAGAAATAAACCTCCTAAAAATAGGAAAGAACTCTGATTTCACAATATTTTTTTAAAGAAAATGATTGAAGTGGACAATACGCAACTATGTAAAAAGAGATAAAGAAATCCTATGTGGGGAACATTGAAATATTTAATAATATCTCCGCTTTTGATTTAGTGTCTTTCCATTGGCTGAATTTGTTTTGGAATCAAAAACATATACACAACGAGCGATTTCATGCATTTTAATTTGAGAACATTAATACCACAGGTCAAGAGATATCTTTAGAAAAAATTGAACCATTTTCTATGTGGGATTAGTGAAATCACCACATTCATTGCCGCGGAACAATAGATCTTGCTCCAGTTCTTATACGAACCATTAGGGTAATATGGTGATAAGGGCGCTTCGTCCAGCTCGTCGTGATCGTCTTCAACTGTTTTGTCTCGCCATAAACCATGCACCTGAAACCAATACGAATCTGAATATTATAAAGGTAATTCTTGATAACATCGATATGAAAGGAATTCTGTTTGGTGATTGACGATATGCAGAAAAAATATAAGAGAGTTGAAACGTGTACAGGGCTTCAAGTGGCCAGGGTAAAAAATATAGGGATAAATATAGGAAATTTTTCAGGAAAATATAGGGCTAATATAGGGCAAAATGAAGAAATATAGGGAGATAATATAGACGAAGTTGGCGATGTTTTCCATCCATTAGCTGGATTTTAAACAACAACAAACACATGAACATATAAAAAATAATGCAATGGCTCTTTATTTCTCGATGTCGATTTTCTTGCAGTGCCGTGAACGTTCTATTAAGCGCCCATGGCAAAATAGCCGGCATTTTTCATTTCTTATTAACAAAAACAGTTAGAAGTACATGAAATATCCAATAATTGTATTCGTTTTTTAGTTAGTAGAAAAGAAATTATAGAAATATAGGAAATATAGGACATTTTAGAAAATATAGGGAAATATAGGGAAATCTAAAAAATATAGGAAATATAGGAAATATAGGGACACTTGAAGCCCTGCGTGTAATGGCGGCCCCATGCTCCGGATTATTCAGTGAATAAAAAGTACCATATTTGGAAAATACAGCCTAGTCTAGCGTAACAGTCTAGTTTAGTCACAGAAGTTCCCGACTGCCATTTTATTCCATATATGGTCGTTTTTATTCGCTTTATTTGGAACTATTCCGGAATAAGAATAGGCGGTAATCGTGTTCTTTCAGGACCTATTCCGTTTTCGGAATGAACAATGAGAACAGCGATTTACTCGGAAGAGGCAAAATGGCGTTCTTTTGACAATTTTGGCGGGAAACCTGTAACGCATGCGTGTCCGGCCGCAAAACAAATCACTTCTTTTTAAATCTACGTCAATTCCCAGGTCACCTCCGTCAAGATCATTCCGTTTTCGGAATATCTGTTCTTTTTAGTATTCCGCGTATTCTGTTATCGCTATACCGGAATAGGAATAGTCAGAATAACTCTTAAAGAATACGCCCATAGGTGCATTGACTTCATTGATTAACGAAAAGAAGCCCTTTGATAGTTTTACGCAGCTGAAGTACCAACCTTAAGTGAATATCTGTGAAAATACAGAGCCAGGAGAAGCAGCAAGTCGTACGCTGATGTGTGTGTGTCTCTTTCTATCCCGAGGATCCTCGCAAAGCATAGTGGGTTATTCTTGTCTCTTCCTTCGAGATTGTTACAGTCATTGAAGTCAATGAAGGGAAACTTGAACAAGTATTTTATTACAATCACGACCTGGAATGAATAGTTGAATAATATTGAACTGTTACAGTTACTGACGTCAATGAACGGAAACTTGAACAAGTATTTAATTACAATCACGACCTGGAAAGAACAGCTGAAAAATATCGTTTTAGAGAGGATTTCAATTGACTGTCGGAAGTGTTTTGGTTTTGCGTTTACTAAGTTCTCCTATTGGCTGAGAAAGTAAACCAACCAATCAGAATCCAAAGTCAAACCAAACGCAAATTGGTTTTGGTTTTGCTTTGGTTTGTCATTGGCTCACAGGGAAGCCATTTTTGAGTTACTTGTGATTACTCGCTCCTATGATTGGCTGGCTGTGGGTAATTTGCGTTTGGTTTCACTACACTCAACTGAAAACCGCTCTATTATGTGAACGATAAAACAACTAATCAATGAGGCAAACTACTGAGGAACATGGAACAGCAAAGCTGATGCTCATTCACTGAAGAAAATACTGAATTTAACTGGCCTAGTTGCTGGAATTTAAAGACAAACTCCACATATTAACACAGAAACTTTACTGACAGTACATAAAGATGACATACCGGAAATAAGTTAAACCACTTCAACTGAGTACCTCGAAGCCCGACCCAACGTACCGCACTTTTACCCACAATCCTTTGCGCGAAAAACTCTAAATCCGTTATAAAATCTCGGTAGAAAGGTTTTAAATCTTAAAAACAAGCCAGTACAAATGCTGTTGCCAATACACTGTTATTGAAGAGAATAGATGATTTCTACGTATTATTTTGACCGTGTTAGGTTCGCAAGGAATTGTGGTCCAATGTACAGCCGCCATCGTTCTCGGTACGGTGTATTACCCTTAATCCTGGATTAAATTATGTACTTTTCTATTCTGAGATTACGAGTAGAAAGGTACTACTTATACCTCATCAAACAATAAGTTTTTAATCCCAAATCAGTGTAGTTCACGAGTTAGCAAATCAACCTAAAGATATCCTGGATTAGATTAATCAGTCTTTGAGGAACAGCGCCCTGGGCCCAATTGCTCAAAGTCCGATTAGCGCTAATCCTGGATTAAGTCTTAACCCATGGTTTTGGTTCTCTCACTAAAATGTTTTTGTGTCCAAAAATAGCAAGACAAGTAGAAAAGTACTTGTTATTTCTCCTCTTGGAATACGGCTTTAACCTCAAATCTGTAGTTCACAAATTAGCAAATCGAATTAAAGATTTCCGAACGAAATGACGCGTACCATTTGAAAATGATAAGCACCCTATATTCCCTATTTATTATTCAATTTACTCATAGAAAACTCTTTGTTTCTGAACTCACTTGAGTGTAAGTGATGACAGTGATCCAGTACCTCTTGGTAGGACGTGGAATGGATAACATACCCCACATGAACACCAGGAATGGTAACGGCATAGACAGAAGGCAAGCGTACACCATATGATTCAGTATCATCAGCATGTAACAGATGATATCTGTGTGCGCCAGAAGCGCGTAAATAAACGCCACGGTAAACCGTGCCACCCTCATCTGGGAGTGCTTCCAGTTGGATGCGTCAGTGTCGTCCAGGTCAATGTTGAGCACTGAGTAGGAGTCCAGCTCGTCGTCGGCCGGTCGAGACGTCGAGCCCTGTGTCTGCAAGTCAAATAAAAAGAGGTTATTACACGAAAAGTTGTGTAACACGGCTTGGTATTTTTAGGAGACAGTTTCAGGCTTGAAAAAATAAAATTGACGAGTAAAAACTCCCAGCCTATTACACAACTTTTCGTGTAATAAATTATTTATTATACGAGAGTTAACACGCACAAAAACGTATATTTTCGCTTATCTTACAGCTGTGTTTGAAGAAATTATCCTGGGAGCCTTTTTTGTAGCCAAATGTCGGGGGCGGGTGCGAGCTGAAAAATCTGTTTTCGCGCGCTAAAACCTGATTGGCTATTACTCAAACAGCCCCATTTTGATTGGCTCGCGCGTTTACAAGTGTTGAATAAACTTGTGCAAACCTGTTCGTGACCCGTGTAATACGCTCGCATACTTGCACTCGTTTTATCACGTATTTGCACTCGAAAACGCCAAGTCGTATAATAAATAGAGGATATTACATAACCGCACGGAGATACGGAAGTCTTGTCTCAACTTGTAGTTTATGTAGGTCACTGGACCGAACACGGGACCTACATCTTGTTATTCATACTGAATTACGACCCCCCTCCGGCCACCCTCCTTGAACATAAGTTCACCTTGCTGTCGAAAGCATCTGAGTCGGACGTCTCTGCTGCTTTGAATCTCGTTGCTATCCCGTAGCCATGCCTACCACGTCTCAGCTTCTCCAACCTCTTTTCTTTCCTCTCTCTCTTCAACTGGTCGGCAATCTCGCGATAATCCTTAGATATCTCTCTTAGTATATCAATTATCTTGTCTATTGCTATGGCAAAATAATAATATATCCAACTAAACCACCGTTTCACTTTGTTCACCACTCCCTCTGGTTCGACTATGGCCGTGCTAGGCTCTGGGGTTGGGATCGAGACAAAGTCGCCATCACTTCCGGTTGAGCTCACGGAATCTCTCCCAGATTGGGATTGCACTCTTTCACCCGAGGTTCCCGGAGAACCTAATGAGCAAACAAAATATTAGGCAGCAAGAAAGCGTGGATCTATAATTTGATTGCTTGGTAGATTGGTAGATAGCTAACACCAGGTGCCCATAACTAGGAGCGTCCATATCTCCTATATAGTTGTCACAGCGTTTTTACAAGTTGGGCTATTTTGTTATAATTTTCCCCGCCAATTGGTAGATTGCACCGTGGACAAACAAAAGATGCCTCATTAGCTACTTTTGTTATACTAAACAACCGGTTTCAATATATCCTTTTTTAATGCCCCACTTCAGACCACGTGTACTTTTCCCTTGTGTATTGTTATTTGTCCTTTCTTGGTAACGCATAAGAAGAGACATTGAAAGATTTAACAAATATATTCCATTCTGCATAGAGACGTCACAACGTGAAGAGAACAAAGAAGTACGCCACGAGACACAGTCGAGTGACGTAACTGATGTTATCTTCACGTTTTGTCGTCATCTGTGCATCTATAAGAGGACAGACGCAAAGCAGAATGGAACCTAGTTGTTTTATATAACAATCGCAAACTAAACCTATGAAAATATCCAATCAAAACGAGTTGAGAAATTGGCTGCGCGCGCTCATGACGTCATCCATGTGTGTGTCCTCTAATAACACATGGCTCTTGGCCAATCAGAGCGTGCGTTTCGGACTGATTATTATATAATTAACAAATAAAGAAGCCTTAGCCATGTTTTATACTATCATAAAACACGATGGGCATTTGAGAACATGAGAGAAATGTTAAAGCACAAGCCGAAGGCGCGTGCTTTCAACATTTCTAGAGTGTTCTCAAATGCCCAGAGTGTTTTATGATAGTATAAAACATGGATTTAAGGCTTCTTTATTTGTTTTATAATATAGATTTACGCGCGCGATGAAAGGAAACCGCCAGTTGAAAACTATATAACACGGCTAACCATGTTATATACTCTGATAAAACATGGCTTCTTAGCCAATCAGAGCGCGCGTACTATCGTATCTATATTATAAATGGAACTAAGACACCTACAAGGTAATGACTTGGACGGGGAGAGGGATCTTTATGATAGCCGATTCACAGTCCCGAAACAGATTTTTATCACCTCAATCTAACGTTTGATATAATCTCAGTATTTTATCTGTTTAATGTAAGTATGGCAAATCTCGTCTGTCTTGTTTTGCTATGAATGAGCAAGTTGAAGAGTTGAATTTCAAAAGGTTTGCCAAGAAATATAATGTAAACAAAGATTGCCTTCATTATTCCTACCATGACCTGTCCCCTCGTGGAGCTTCTCTCTCTCTTCCGAATTTGTTGAGCTCGATCTTCGGCCATGTGCCGGGCTGACCGAAGGACTGTCGCCCTCGGACTCACTCTCCGAGTCCGACTCGAACCAGTAATAGTCTCCAGAATAGATGGCTATATTCGAAAGGAGAGATGTTAGAGATTTTCTGGCTTACTGTGCACAACCTCCTTTCTGGTAAAGCTTATCATTTGGTTGTACCGACGAGGTATAACAGAGTCAAATTAAAATCACTTGTTAACACATTAATCAATGCAAAAGCCGGGTAAAGCGACCTTATTTAACGTCGGTAACTCGTGACAGTCTGGTGAGACTGATAAAGTTGAGGCCGACGTGGAGCCTACGATTTTACGTCCTTATCCGAGAAGGAGGTTTAGCCATTTGCAGTTCGGGAACGAGAGTGTTTCACAAAGGCAGCATCTTCGACTCAGGGTTTGCGCTCTATTTGGGGAGCCGAGAGGGAATGGGGCGAGGACAAAAACGAAAGCTGGGGGGAGGGAGAGGGGATTGAAACACCAACCTCCCGTACATCAACACAACCTCGAGGTTAAAACAATGATTATCATGAATTGTCAAATTACTTCAAAACAATGATAATCATTATTCTTAAAACCAGTCACGGATAAAGATAAACAATTGTCAAATTCTGAACGGCGGTAGACGTGCTTAGTGTAGTGGTCACGACGTCTGTACTACCAAGCACTACACGCAAACGGTTACGAGTTCCAGCCCAAGTAGGAGCGCTCAAAAAAAATATTCTCTCGTTTACGTTCTCTTCTTGTTTACCTGTGAACCCTAGCTCAAGGTGAGTGAGAACCCATCGTTTACCCGTGAACTCGTCCGATGGTTAGGGTTTGTCTTAGAATAACGATTATCATTATTTTAAAGCGATTTGACAAATAATGATAATCATTGTTTTTAAAGGGCCGTCTCGCCCACAGTGCTTAGCGCGCTCACATAGCATAGCGGCCATTTTCGATGCCATCGAAATCCAGAGTTTTATGGCAGTGGTTTTAATCTTCTCTACATCTCTGCCATCCTTCCAGCTATCGTCAACAAAATCATACTAGGGTGAACCTTTTTTATTGCTCTTCCTATTGAGCCTCTTATTTAAGTGTTTTAAAGTATTTGGTCATGCAAATTTTAGTTTTATTTCAGGTGGCCGTAGTTGTCTGATGGTGCCAGTCTCGTTCGTCCTCAACGAAAGGAAACAATGTCCACGATTTCCGCCTACAACATGGAGAAGCTATTCTGACCATTAATCTTTATATGTAAATATATATTAGCGCTTAGTTCGTGTATCTACTATCTTTGAGCCGATTTGGGTTTTTGAACACCGTGGCTGGCTTACGTGACCACAATTTGCAACAAAACTCCACTTGAAGAACAGTTTCCTAAAATCATTTTCAGGGCTTTGGCGTTTAACTTGTGGAAACAGGTCTCTCTCTGGTTTCGAAGGGCAGAATTCGGGCTTTTAGACAGTGATTTTGCTGAGATTTTCGGATTCACCGAGTTGATCATTTGAAGTTTATACTCGCACGAAATTTGACAAACAAAGCCGCCGAGTGCATGATAATAATTTCCTATTCAAGCGAGCTGTTATTCGTTCACTGTTCTCTCTTGAACTGGTTCTCTGGCACCAGCTACGAGATTGCCTGCTAGCAGATGATCTCTCTCTCTCTCTCTCTCTCTGCAGGGAAAATAAAACCGAGGGGAGAAACCTCTCTTTTCATAATTATTAGTATTATCTGTTTATAGTACTGATGACAGGGTTCGGAAGCGACGGGTGAGCGGTAAATATTATATAGTCAACTAAATATTATAGGCAACGAAACTCCGCTTGGTCGACCCGAAAAGAATTGAGCAATGTCCTAATATCATTTTGAGGGCTTCGGCGTTTAACTTGTGGAAACAGGTCTCTCTTTGGTTTCGAAGGGTTTTCACACAGTTATTTCGCCGAGATTTTCGGATTCAACGGATCGATCAAAGATTATACTCGCTCGAAATTTTATAACAGCAAGTAAAAATAAAACCGAGGAGAGAAACCCCAGAGAAACCTCTCGCTTTCAAAATTATTAGTATTACCCGGAGAGAGTGTTCTCTGTTTATAGCAGCGACGGGTGAGCGGTAAATATTATAGTACAGCCAAGTACTTCTGTATAACACTTTGTTGACTTCACATTCAACTTGTAAGGTACTATTAGTTTCATCCATGTTCAAATCAAAATATCATGTCACCAACTAGCCTCCTCCGCAGGCATCTCTAATTTTTGAAGAAATCAGATTATGGGCTCCCTGTGGCATGTCCTCCTCTTCTCTCCCGGAGTCACAGGTAACCCAATTCACGACTTTTAAAATCTGATTTCTTCGAAAATTAGAGATGCCTGCGGAGGAGGCTAGTCACCAACATAAAGAATACGCTTTGACTAAGTTCGTGAGGTTCCCGCCGTGAACAAGGGGTCAAAGTCCCGGATATAAACAATAACAAAAGCACACTATGGGTGAGACAGCCCCTTTAACCTCGAGAACGCGTTGCGTACATCAGACTGGAACTTAACAACCGAGCTGACCGGGCGGGACTGGAACTTAACAACCGAGCAAACCGGGAGAGACTGGAGCTTAACAACCGAGCTGACCGGGAGAGACTGGAGCTTAACAACCGAGCTGACAGGGAGGGACTGGAGCTTAACAACCGATCTGACCGGGAGGGGCTGGAGCTTAACAACCGATCTGACCGGAAGGGACTGGAGCTTAACAACCGAGCTAACCGGGAGGGACTGGAGCTCAACAACCGAGCTGACTGGGAGGCGGTTGAAATGAAAACAAGCTATGAAGCATGCGCGATGCGACTGAATATGAACAAAACATTTAACCGGTACGTATACTAGAAAATGAACGCTTTAGCTTTCCAATTCTTCTTGTTTTAGTGCCTTATTCTTAAGATCGTTTGCAGGGCCTCTCTGTAAACACGTTTCTGACCGCCTCCTGGTTAGCTCAGTGCTGTCGTGCGGGAGGTCGCGTGTTCAATCAAAACTCTGCAGGGTCTTAAAATAACTGAGTAGAAAGTGCTGCCTTTGTGAAACAATTTTATTGTCGAACTGCAAAGGTTTGATCTTCACGTCTTCTCACGTCGGCCTCAAGTTTATCAGTCTCACCAGACTGTCACGAGTTTATGACGTTAAATAAAGTTGCTACAGCTTTACTTTACCCATATGAATAATATCTGTAATTGAGTTTTCGCGGTAAAACCTTACCTTCGTAGTGAGACTGAGGTTCGTACTCAGCTCCTGCAGGATGAAGTTTTGCTAGCTTCTCCACCAGTTTGTTCACACTTCACATAAGATGAGAAAATAACAATCACAAGAGGTACATCGTCATTATCACCAAACATTTATTCTGTTTTTAAGTAATGGTCCAGCGAATGAGAGTTTATTATTAAACGGTAAAGGAAAGTAAAAGGTGTTCATTTTCTACATGCAATGTCACTTCGGGAAAGGCTTTACTGGTTGACAAACAATCTTCAAAAACGCAGTTTTAGAAAGATCGACTGAAGGTGGAAAGATCGATTGGAGGTGGAAAATATCATTTACAAACAAGTTTTGCTAATAATACTACCGATGTCGTACAATTGCCTCGTAAATGAGGTCAGACATTTTTTGCCACCCACTACAACACGTCATTGTACCTTAAAAAAAACCAATGGCTTTGACGAAGGAACAAAAGAAACTTAAAACACTTACGATTTCTTTATTCTATCCATCCTGCCCTTGTCCTCCAGATGAACGGCTTCAAGTTGTTTATGGACGTGTAAATTTACAAGCTCTGCTCCCCTGAAAACGTGCAGATGGTTTGGTTACAATAGTAGCGCTACTGTCACGCAAGTTATTCCCACATGATGACGCAACTCGTGTCACGTCATGAAAACACTGACTTTGATGTTTCATATGACTCATATCCCATTCACACCAAAGCTTAAACCTGTTTAAAAGCTGTTTAATTAAACAATAATACCTGTTCACACGGCATGATCGCTCGCGCTAAACTAGTTTCAAACTGACCTTTATTAATTAAACAAGCTTAGTTGGTGTGAATGGAGTTTATCAGTCACGAAAATCGTGACACTTGTGTGAATATCACACATTTTCACGAAACTTGATCGAAAGTTAACATTTTTAACGAGACCTACAAAATGTGAAGGAAGTAGTCAGAAACCGAAATGTATCAGATGTTCTTCACATCAACTGCTTTTCGTCCGTCCGTTCCCCCCCCCCCCCCCCCCCCCCCCTCCCCCCCAACAAAAAGAATGATCAACTGGTCTCTCTAACGTAAAGATGTAGAAAACGAATTCTACTTTATTATTAAATGTGAAACATGTGATACAATAAGAAAGGATTTCTTCCGCACCATTGAAATTTTTAACGCAAAGAAATTCATCACAAGTCATATGTCCGATGATCAATTATTTAAGCTAATCATAAACCCGCCTATGGAAGTAGCTCATTTAACAGTAAGTCTGTTTACGGTAGCATGCAGTTAAGATCTATAAATACCCCAAACTAACAATGTAAATTCCAGAGCGCTAAGTAGCTCTATCTTGCCTAAAGGCCTATATAAGTCCTATACTGTTTCAGTTATCACGAGTGCTTGTAATACATAATGCAAGGTTATTAGCAACAATCCAATGTACCATCTGCTGTACAAGGTGCTAATAAAGTACATCATAGTTATCATAGTAACGTAACAGAAGTAGCGTGACAGCAACAAGCATCACGCATTCTACCTGTCGGCCATCTCGGACTGTTCCCTGTGGTCCCTCACGACGTGACGGAAGTAATCGGAAGAGAATATACGATACTGGATAAGCAGGAACGTGAAGCATGCACAATCCATAGCCAACCCCGTGTCGTCTGGTGCGACACAATCCGCGCCCACTCCTGTTGTGGCTTTATTGGTCTTGTAGCCACTTTGTCTTAGGCAAAACATACTCAGGAGTTGTAACGGCCAGCATTTGGTGTACTGACTGACGTAATCCTGCCACACACATGCTACAATCTAGTGGACGTCAAATAAGCAAGCACTCATTACCGACTCAGCAATAAAACACACAACAAACAAGATGTTTAAGAAGACTTGCACCTCTGCTGTTACAGCTATGTCATGTCACGCGTGACCAGTAACACCGATAGTCACAAAAGCCTTTACAAAGACTTGACATGGATTTTGAGATACAAATTGACGGTTTGAAAGCTACAATTTGACGGGAAAATCGAATGCAACTATTCGCACCAAAATTACCTCCAACAGCGTAACAGGTTCTTTCACGTCCCCCTCATATTGATTAGAAGGAGACAACGCCAACGGCGTATACGTCCCTGCCCAAGGACGCGGCCTCTTGCATACTAGACCGTGCTCTACCAACTGAGCTAACCACTGAAGCGCAATCAACATACGCAGACGTAGTGTCGTATTGTGATTATTAATTACGGCACTGCGCATGTTGCTCCGCTTAATATGCTTGCGTCGCTAGTGTGAGTCAGGCTTTATTGCGTATGTTGCTTGTGCTTGCATCGGTAGTGTGAACCAGGCTTTACTGTGTATGTTGCTTGTGCTTATGTTTGCGTCGCTAGTGTGAGTCAGGCTTTATTGCGTATGTTGCTTGTGCTTATGTTTGCGTCGCTAGTGTGAGTCAGGCTTTATTGCGTATGTTGCTTGTGCTTGCATCGGTAGTGTGAACCAGGCTTTACTGTGTATGTTGCTTGTGCTTATGTTTGCGTCGCTAGTGTGAGTCAGGCTTTATTGCGTATGTTGCTTGTGCTTATGTTTGCGTCGCTAGTGTGAGTCAGGCTTTATTGCGTATGTTGCTTGTGCTTGCATCGGTAGTGTGAACCAGGCTTTACTGTGTATGTTGCTTGTGCTTATGTTTGCGTCGCTAGTGTGAGTCAGGCTTTATTGCGTATGTTGCTTGTGCTTATGTTTGCGTCGCTAGTGTGAGTCAGGCTTTATTGCGTATGTTGCTTGTGCTTATGCTTGCGTCGGTAGTGTGAACCAGGCTTTACTGTGTCTGTGTATGTTGCTTGTGCTTATGTTTGCGTCGCTAGTGTGAGTCAGGCTTTATTGCGTATGTTGCTTGTGCTTATGCTTGCGTCGGTAGTGTGAACCAGGCTTTACTGTGTCTGTGTATGTTGCTTGTGCTTATGTTTGCGTCGCTAGTGTGAGTCAGGCTTTATTGCGTATGTTGCTTGTGCTTATGCTTGCGTCGGTAGTGTGAACCAGGCTTTACTGTGTCTGTGTATGTTGCTTGTGCTTATGTTTGCGTCGCTAGTGTGAGTCAGGCTTTATTGCGTATGTTGCTTGTGCTTATGTTTGCGTCGCTAGTGTGAGTCAGGCTTTATTGCGTATGTTGCTTGTGCTTATGCTTGCGTCGGTAGTGTGAACCAGGCTTTACTGTGTCTGTGTATGTTGCTTGTGCTTATGTTTGCGTCGCTAGTGTGAGTCAGGCTTTATTGCGTATGTTGCTTGTGCTTATGCTTGCGTCGGTAGTGTGAACCAGGCTTTACTGTGTCTGTGTATGTTGCTTGTGCTTATGTTTGCGTCGCTAGTGTGAGTCAGGCTTTATTGCGTATGTTGCTTGTGCTTATGCTTGCGTCGGTAGTGTGAACCAGGCTTTACTGTGTCTGTGTATGTTGCTTGTGCTTATGTTTGCGTCGCTAGTGTGAGTCAGGCTTTACTGCGTATGTTGCTTGTGCTTATGCTTGCGTCGGTAGTGTGAGTCAGGCTTTACTTTACTTGACTCTGTACCGTAAGTTAAGAATTGATCTGACGAGTGTTTGAGCCATTTCTTATACTTCATCAAACCTTGGTACGACATAAGTAACCCATGTATTTATATATTACATAATAAGTGTATAATGCTCACCAGGCTAAGAATAGTCAATTTCGATTCGGGGCACCCAACGGAAAAACTTCATAAAAACGAATATTCCGACATTTTTATAACATATTAGACGTATTTAAACGTATTCAAAAAAACGTTTTTTTCAGCTGGCAGACGAGTAGCTATTCTGCAGTGCCAGCCAGCCTAAAACTCGTGAAGAATTTTTAAATTTCCCAACTAGAAAAATTAAGTGAATGGAGTGGTAGAAAATGAGTTAAAATAGTGAAGCAATCACAAACTAAGTAGAGGGGAATTGAAACACCAGCAAGCCAGCAAGAAAAGCTTGAAATATTTCCAGACAAATTTCGATACCCTGCAGAATGAAATATTTGTGAAAACAAAAAAGTGCAGAACTTGCCAGCTGAGAAATATCAGACTACAGAATTTGCCAGCTGAGAAATATCAGACTACAGAATTTGCCAGCTGAGAAATATCAGACTACAGAATTTGCCAGCCGGGTGGCCAGAAGAACAGATATTTTGCAGAACAGTTTGTTGGGTGTTCCTGTTATTATTTTTCTAGTGAGTTGATACCAAATACTGTTCCCTGACTGCAAAAGTCTACAAATGTTCAAAATATGTAAATATTTGTATGACATCTTACCTGAAGACAAACTTTGGCAAGAAGTGTGAAGTAGTTATAGCATATAAATAACTTCCACAGTTTGAACAGCTTCTTTCTTGGTTGTAAGTAGAGCGCTTGACCATGCCACAGGAAGAAAAAACACCACAAAATGAAGCCGAAGTTGAATATGCTGATTGTACTTTGGACTGTGATGTAGACAATGGCTAGGGTTATCCAGTACACGTGCTGGAATATGATGACCTAATGAAAGAGAAAGTAACAAAGATCCATCGATGGAGATCTGGGTGCAAGGAGCGCAAGTATTTTGGGCACGTGAACTTGTAAAATATCGATTGAATCAGATGAAACAATCGATTTGTTAACAAATTACGGAGTGAGTGACATGATTTCTCTCATACCAATAACTCGTGGATTGCTAACGCAATACCACGAGTTAAAAACCATTAAAATCGTGTAATTCGTTTCGTATAATTTATCCACGTACCACAGGAGCTTCGAGTAGTTCATTTTATACATGCACGTACTTTCCGAGATAGAATTGGAATTTAGGTTGGTCATAGTGGAAGGAGGAAAACCAAAGAACACGGAGAAAACCCCCCGAAGCAAGGGCAAGATGCCAACAAACTCAACTCACATATGATACCGTGTTCGGAACGAGGGTCAGAGGTGAGACACAAACGCTTTAACCACTCTGCCATCCTTGGTCCCTCCTTAACTGCATCGAGGCTATTTAAAAAAATATACGCTACTCAAGTAATGATTCGCCTAAGAACGACAGCAAAAGACACTAGACTGCGGCAATGAGCATATCCTCACATACGATTTAAATATGCCTTAAATGCTGTATGAGAAGTCTACAATACAAACTACACCCAGAAAATAAAGAAAACTGTATACGCTACTCAAGTAATGATTCAGCTAAGAACTATAGCAAAAGACACTAGCCTGCGGCAATGGGCATATCCTCACATACGATTTAAATATGCCTTAAATGGTGTATGAGATGTCTACAATCCAAACTACACCCAGAAAATAAAGGAAACTGTATACGCTACTCAAGTAATGATTCAGCTTAGAACTATAGCAAAAGACACTAGCCTGCGGCAATGAGCATATCCTCAAATACGATTTAAATATGCCTTAAATGCTGTATGAGATGTCTACAGTCCAAACTACACCCAGAAAATAAAGGAAACTGTATACGCTACTCAAGTAATGATTCAGCTAAGAACTATAGCAAAAGACACTAGCCTGCGGCAATGAGCATATCCTCACATACGATTTTGCTAGAATATGCCTTAAGTGCTGTATGAGATGTCCACAGTCAAAGTTACAAGCAGAAAATAAAGGAAACTGTATGACGTTGGCCATTTTTACTGTGAAAACGGCATAGAAAACACTATCCAAATAATGGTAAAGGGGAAAGACAAAAGATCTTTGAGTCAAAAATTTGAGAACTTTCATCACACACGATTTTCTTGGAAATCAAACCATAGTTAGATTGAGCAAAACTAATGAAAATGTATTTATTCGCTGGCTTTCTATTGAATCAATCATTGAAATTACGAGAAAGAAGAAAATAACATATATATTTAGGCAAGCCTAAAAGCGGAGCTCCCGATTATCAGAACTGAAGTAACGACCCGAAAATAACGATAAATTATATGAAGAAAACAAACAAACAAAAAACTGATACAATAAAGGAAAATCAGCGCAAAAGGTTCAGAAGAAATGAGAAGAAAACGGTAAAATGAAAAAAAAACATTGACACTTTGTTCAAAATGACGTGCTCAGATTGCGTCAGCAGCGCTTGCAAACTAAATCACAGATAATGGTTTGCATTTTTCTAAGGATTTCATTATAAAATTTTAGCCAGAAATAAAGGGAGGTTAAAGCTAGCGTAATTTTACGTCAAAATCCCTGGAAAAAACTTTGGTTTTGAGATACTGTGTGAAAATGTTTGTGCTGCCGAGGTCCGATCTCCAAGATATTCACCGTAAAATCAGGCTGACGCAGAATGATCTGGTTTGGAAAGGCCTTCCAATCCTCCTTGGGCCAAGGTTTCAATCCCGGCCGCCTGGTTTTAGCAGTGCGCGCGCATGTACAGCACATTTTCAGGCACGTCGCGCGTCATCGCGTGTCCGCGTCAGGGAAACCGGAAGTCGTTCAATTTTTGCTCTCATCCTACATGTATGGTGCTCCGCGTGGAAACTCCGCTAAAATTAACGCCTTTTCCATTCTTTGCCGTTCATGCCATCGTTCTTAGCCCGAGCACTACTTAACAAATATATGTCATTTTGCTGTAGCCTACACCACAGGCAACCCCAAGCTAAAAAAAATGAAAAATGAAATACCTGGGAGGCTAATTTTGCTGTTGGGTCTGATCTCTCATAGTCGCACAGATGATGTCAAAATGCGAAGAGGACAAATACAGAACAAGATGCAACTCGTGGATACAAGGTTAATTGTCAACAACACTGCGTTGCATTTTGTAATCATCACTCTTGCTTCCCAGGCTCTTTGGCGTGCTAACACCATAGGGAGTGAGTGAGCGAGCGAGTGACATGATTTCCTCTAACCCCAATAACTCGTTTCTGCATTTGCGAGCATCCACGAGTTAAAATGACATTAGTAACTTACAAGGATAATGATGATTTTGTACAGCTGAACGTGACGTCACCTGTGCATCTGTATTCTAATAACGCATGGCTATCGACCAATCAGAGCGTGTTTCGTGAGCTCTAATTGGTTAAAATTCACGTTTGTGTGAACGAATATAATCTGAACTTGCCAGTTATTTAATAAAAGCATGAAAGGTCATTTTCAACATCTCTGTTCTCTGTTACAAACAGTTGGGATTTTGGGGAAAAAGAAATAACCGAGAAAAAGAAATTACTCGACTACCTGTCGCGGTTTTCAAGTTTTTCTCGTATCACATCTCACGCATTTATAACAGGAAACAAAGACATGGTAAATGGGTTTTAATGCTTCATTAAACGACTTCCCACATTAACGACCAGGAATCGTTGGTTTCGGATATAAAGCCACAAGATCGTAATTAAGCTCGATTACGCTACTTAGCTCGATTAGCCCTTAGGTTGTTCTAAGTAGCGCTTACTCTAACTTTCTTTACTCGTTTCTCTTTTACCTACTTATGTAATTTTTTTGGTAAGAGTATTAATAAAGTGTTGTTTGAGAGAGAATCTCAAATACGCGCGTGTGTGCGATGATAACGTCTAATAAACCTAATAATTTCTAGAGTAACCGGAAGCAGCTGACCTGAAGAAAGTGTGTGACAACAATGTCATGAGGAGAAAACATTTTCGCGCCCTTTCGCGCCATGAGATTAGTGTTGTCGCACGCTCGTGCATTTTGCTTCAGCTGATTCCGGTTGCTAAAAATGGATTTCATTAGACATTATCATCGCACACCGCGAGCTAAAATATTCCCTCTCTTACTTATGCTCTCTTGCTGTACCTATATAACACGTAGCTATATACCAATTAGAGCACTCGTACTATCTGGGTTATATTATAATATATATTATCATCGCACACTATGCGCTACAATATTCCCTCTCTTACTTATGCTCTCTTGACTGTACCTATATAACACGTAGCTATATACCAATTAGAGCACTCGTACTATCTGGGTTATATTATAATAGACATTATCATCGCACACTATGCGCTACAATATTCCCTCTCTTACTTATGCTCTCTTGACTGTACCTATATAACACGTAGCTATATACCAATTAGAGCACTCGTACTATCTGGGTTATATTATAATAGACATTATCATCGCACACTATGCGCTACAATATTCCCTCTCTTACTTATGCTCTCTTGACTGTACCTATATAACACGTAGCTATATACCAATTAGAGCACTCGTACTATCTGGGTTATATTATAATAGACATTATCATCGCACACTATGCGCTACAATATTCCCTCTCTTACTTATACTCTCTTGCTGTACCTATATAACACGTAGCTATATACCAATTAGAGCACTCGTACTATCTGGGTTATATTATAATAGACATTATCATCGCACACTATGCGCTACAATATTCCCTCTCTTACTTATACTCTCTTGCTGTACCTATATAACACGTAGCTATATACCAATTAGAGCACTCGTACTATCTGGGTTATATTATAATAGACATTATCATCGCACACTATGCGCTACAATATTCCCTCTCTTACTTATACTCTCTTGCTGTACCTATATAACACGTAGCTATATACCAATTAGAGCACTCGTACTATCTAGGTTATATTATATTAGATATTATCATCACACACCGCGCGCTACAAGATTCCCTCTCTTACTTATGCTCTCTTGCTGAAACCAATTAGTGAGTTTGTTAAAAGGACATTCAAGTTTCATTGAAACAAAACTACAAACTGAAATAACAACCTTAGATTAGAAGAGAAATACCATGTGAATGCCCTGACAATCATGCTTTTCAAACGTTTTTGATTGAGGATGGTAAGTTTAAAGTGGATTACAAAAGCTTATTCTTCAAACTTGATTTCGGTTTTAAACGTAAATTAAGATGGCACCTTCTAAACAACTTAATTCTTAGTATGAATTTTGTAGTGTGTAGCCATACATCTTCGACTTTCAGCTACCATTATCAAGTGAGATATGTGACTCGGGTGTTTTTCCTATTGGGAGTTGGACGTTTGGGGGTCGAACGTTTTGGAATGACCAAGTTTCACTTATCCATTGTCAATGTTCAGGATTTTTTGTCGTTCCAAAATGTTGGGCGATCCCTGGTGGAGGCTTCGCTTAAGACGTAAATTTCATTTAATCTGCTACCACTATTTTATTATGTTATACTATTTTACTATATTACACATTAATTCTCCCTATTAATCCCACGCTTACTTGTGAAAATATCACTTTTAGCGGAGTATTATTGTTAGTTATGGTATTAATATTATTATTATCATCATTGTTATTATTGCAATTCTCACTGAAAAGCACCTTTGAGGAGTGGTCAATAAAGTATTGTATTGTATGGTTTACAGTACACTGGTTCCAGAGGTGCTCAGATACGGATATACTGTAATGTGCCGCGATCGAAGGAGTTTTGATTCCCAAAGGAGTTTTGTTTTGCGAGAAGACCGTTGAGCACCTCTGGCCGCTCGAATAGCCAGCCTCGATCTCATACCCATAGCCTCGCTTTTATGTTTACAAACCGGTTTCGGCTCATGGGTTAATTTGCATATGTCACTTCACGTATGATTCAAAACATAAACAGGCCATTGTCGACTCTCGACTTGCGAAGATAAAGGAACATTCTCCTCATTTACTTCGTCGACTTTGATATTTGGATCTCCCAATGAGCATGCATTGATTCCTCGTTGTTCTAGCTCTGTTATGTGGGAGTCAATCAGGGCATTTAGAGGGCAAACTACCAGTACAATTACTCGTTTTGGATAATCGAACGTGAAGGAAGAAACAAATGCCAGCCGGTATGAGTTGGATTTTCCTTAGCCAGTGGGCTGTATTGAGAAGACATCACGCCGCTTCAAGAACATGAACAAATATTTTTGAATTTCGAGGCTAACTCAAATTGCACACACTGTGAAACACACAATCGAAATTTTAACGTTTGTGTATAATCTGTCAAGACTCGTGAACCGGTTTGTAACACGATCTCAAGATGGAGCCAATTAAAATGTTCGTTAGATCCGAATGCCTCAGTTTCCATGGCCACGACTCAATCAACCAATCGGGGACGAGGTACAGATTCTGTACCGGAAGAAACGAAAATATCTACTCGGGAGGCCAGAGTCGTGCTGAAATGGTGCTGATTTCAGCTGGTCTCGCTTCGCTCGACCGACGACTTCGAGCCTCTGGTATCCAGGGTAGGTTTACAGTAAACCGATTTTAAGTTGCACTAAATTCCTCTTTTAAAACAGTATTTTTATCCACTCAAATCTTTGCCATCCTTCATCAAAATTGTCTCAAATTTTCTCCAGTATGCCTGAAAAGCATAATCTGTTAACCTGAGTAGTTATTTGTGTCTTTAGTCATGACAATATTTATCATTTGGTGGTTGATATAGCTCCTTTACGACGTGTAATATAGCCTCGTTTGAAGCCGCGATTAGGATCAAGAGTAACTGCAGTCTTCCTCCTCTTCTATCTTGATTTTTGTTTACCAAAGGGAGAATTCTGACAGAAAGCGCGAATCATTAGTACACAGCATTGCATATTTTTCTCGTGTTTACCTTGGAGAAGTCCAGCCATGTTATATTCCACATGAAGTCTGGCGTGGTGTTCTTCGACCTGCTTCCTCTCCTCGTTGATCGGGAAGGTACTGGTGGTGGCTCCTCAGTGGACCATGAGTACCGCTCGCGACCGAACACATTCTCCTGACAACACGCGAAGAACAGCTGGAAAAAGTCACCTGTAAAAGTACACCACACGCAGTGAAAATGGGATAAATCCCGGTTTCTGGGAAACTGGGGGAGGTTTCTGGGGGAGGGGGGGAAGGGGAAAATAGACTTGAACGTGATTGGTAGTGTTATTAGCAAAACCTGTTTTCCAATAAATCAACATCATTCTATAATGACTGGTTGGGAACTCAGAAGAATACTAGTATACTGCACTGGTACCGATCTGTGGTTCTTTAATATTTCGATTCGGTCTTGTTTCGACCTCGAGAATCCTAAACACCATTTAGTACCTGATATGATATTTCATATGGTGATGCAATCAATCATACAAGCAAAGGTCACGACACCACGCTGTGGGAGTTTGCCATCACAATGGTGACCCCGCGCTACATGATATCGATTGAAAATTATGAATACTTCTGATATCAATTTTGCCCTTTTTTGGGGGAATAACAACATTCTATTTACGCATTCTTGGTTCATAACAGGAATGTTCATTTCCCCCACATTAACTCACTGATCGTAAGCCGCGCATATTCGTGAGTCAAAAAGAACAAAACAAGAAAGGAGAGTGCGCAAACACGGCTACAATAAAACAAAGTAAAGTTCATCAACAGATGACTCGTAAAGGGCGCATGAACATGCAGAACTAAAGACTCGCACCAACACAGCTCATAGATGCATGTGTAGCGCGCAATGGGTTAGTACACGGCACATTGAGCATGTGGTCCCGAGTGCGATTTCTGTGTCGGACCGGCTCATCTGCACCGACTCTTCTATGATCTGAGTATCTTGTATAGCTTTGAATTCCCTTAATCGGGAACTCTGTCAGAGAAGGGGTAAAGTTGTGCTCCGTCGGCCTCCTGGAAGAGAAAGTCGGGGTTGCCAACATTAAATATAGAACTTTACTTTAGTACTCATCGTCAGATATGTTACCTAGCAACAGCTTGGAATCGGATGGGTAGCTGACGTCAGTGAGGAACAACCAGTGAGCTAGATTAGGATCCAGTACCTTTGTCCAAGGGTATGCTAAGTAAAAAAAAAAAGGTAAAACCGGTTAAGAGTAAAACAAGCTAGTCAACTCTGTTCGTCTAATTAACAAATGTACGATAGTTTAACGTGGCCGGTATATGTCCTATACTCGGCTAGCGTCTTCTGAATTCACAACAATTTTAACCATACGACGACACAAAACGTGGTAAATAAGGACATACCACGATAAACTATCGTAAATGTTCTTTTTTACAACAATTGCCGGTAATCTCGCGATCTGATTGGTCGATGTGCGGTGGTAAATGAGAGACAACGGTGCTGACGCGAGAAAGTTATAGACAATGCTGGCTCTTTCAAAGCTGTCACGCTTTGTCACGCTTTGTAACGAAACTTTTTTTGTACGTTTTCTAATATTGTTGTAAAAAACAAATTTCCTCTGGTTTTCCGTGGTGTGGACTCTTATTTACCACGATTTACGTCATCACATCGTCAAAATTTGTTGTGGACTCACTCGGCTGCGCCTTGTGAGTCCACAACAAATTTTGACGATGTGATGACGTAAATCGTGGTAAATAAGAGTCCACACCACGGAAAACCAGAGGAAATTTGCTAATTTTACAACAAACAAGGAATAGTCAAGCGGCAGAGCCTTGAAAACAAGGGGGAGTGATTCTAGCGCGCACTATCACGCAATCGATATTGCGCGAGCGATGACGTAATGAGCGGTACGTCCTCTTATTTCCAATGGCAATAGGCCAATCAGAAAACGAGAAACTGGGCAGCTGTTGTCAAATTCGTATTCATATTGCTTCAAAAGAGCGCTTACCGAGACATAATCCTGGAGGCCAGCCTAGAACCAATAAATACTGCAATGGTAGTAGGAAAGCCAGGAAGCCAACATACACTGGCCAGACTACAGCACAGTTCTGTCGCCCTAGTGCTAGGAACACTCCGAGCCAGATGGCATAAATAACGGAAGTGGCGTCACAGCGCACAGCCATGTTTACCACTATCACCACTAAAGAAACCTGAGGGGAAGATGTGAAAATGTGTTGTGATTATTTAATCATCAATGAAAATATCCCAGAATTCATCATATTGCCTTCCTCCTCCCCACCCCAGTCCCCCCCCCCCCCCCAATTTCCAGGACCTACCTACGCCCCTGGGCCCTGTCACATATGATCTCTTTGCTACTACTACGTTTTTCAAATAAAAGCTGGAAATTGTGGAGAGCGTCATGGAAAGCTGACGTTTGGAGAGAAACCAAACTTCTTACCTCAACTACTCTGTCTAAACCTCTGTGATAGGTAATCACATTTTGCAAAACGCATCCATACCACTGTTGTTAAAAGTATGCGACGAAAGACGTGACGTCACTGCATTCCGATCATTCCAGATTACCACGATAGGGCTATACTACTTAAAAGTGAAACATGATAGGTTGACTGATCGTGTCTATCAGAGATTGAAATTAAGAACATAAGAAATAAACGTCTCTTACCTCCCACCCGAAGTGGTAGAAAAACTTGTTACAGAGATATTTAACGCATTGCACCATGTCATCATCCGCTTTTTGTCGAGATGCAGAGAGGAACAGAATGCCTGGCTCAGGTTCCATTAGAGTTCGCCTGAGACGGTAAAGTTTCTACAAGAACCAGGATAAAACATAAATAAATCCATGTCAGCAATTGATTGGTAGATGGGGAACTCGTTGACAAAC